>PNEQ01025671.1:24425-78644 GCA_003012365.1 Medauroidea extradentata
TTTTCATGCTAAAATATGTGATACTTTGGGTGCAAGAATCTAAAAATCCATTGTGTTCATTGCAACGGAAAAATTCAGATAGAAACTTTGATGTATTAGTGACAAAACAATGTAGCGATTTTGTGATAGAGATATTAGTTCATTTTGGAAAAATTATTTTCGAAATCACTGCAAAACTACCAGGCATGGCCTTAAGACACGTGCTTGTATTGATAAACATGTCATCGTTGTCAAGACAATTTTACTAGTGGAAGGTCTGTAGCAAAGTTCAATACACATCTCAATCTGTGTTTCATATACATCCGGTTAGTACATTTTGAAGTTCGGCAGTCTTAAAAGACAGTTTTTAGCCAATGATATTCCGTCCTTGTCTGGGGGCCGATTGTATATCGCTTTTTATGGGTGCAACGTAAATTTGCACGTGGGTTGCGTCTGGCTGCTCTGTAAAGGCCCGTTCACAATCGACATGGCGCAAGTAAGAAACATAGCATAAGAAAGTGAATATCTGTGATACGAATGGTGGCGTTCACAATGAATACTTGGCATTACTTATGTGGCGTAACTTGCTTGGCATGGCGTTAAAGATGGTCATCTCTGAGTTTTCTACGCCAAGTTTTTCATGCCGGCCAATAAGAATGTGAAACGTTATAAGTGCTGTTGGCGCGAAAATTTTCGTCCAATAACAAATTAGTGCTTTTCTTGTTGATTATTTTCAGATTGGTCAATTTCGTGGTGATAGTGTACGGACAATTTCGCATGTTATGCTGTGTAAGTTATGTTATTTTTTTCATGTCGATTGTGGACGGGCCTTAATGGAATTAAATACGTACACGCATGCTCTGCACTTGCGCTGCGCTGCGTCGTTGCAAACAGCATGTAGTGATTTTTAATCGGGGCCCTGAAGTGTTTTTTTTTTCGTACGTTGGCAAAATGGGCGCATGTGGAATAGTTTCGTAGAAAATCCAGTTTAGGAACATATTGCAAGGCATTTGAAGAGTGTTTTCACGTAAGTCCATATCTCCATAAATACTGTTCTGGGAATAAGTTTATTTTTTCTTCCAGGAAATATATTCGCCAAGTTTGACTTTAGCTCTATCGTATGTCTTTCGAAGAAGAAAAATTGTGAAATGAAAATGGCTGAAGACTGTAATTTACCACTTTTTATAACTAGCTTTCTTGTTGTCTGCTCGGTACAAAGGTACAGATTTTTCTTGTTTAAAACCGATTGGAAATTATCACACACGCACAAGACTATATATATATATATATAAACATTAAACCCCATATTTAAAACGGACTCAAAAGTATAAAATAGTTTCTACTATGAAAACATTTGTAAAATTTAAAACGACATATGTACTTCGCATGCAATAGAGTATAGTTAACAGTATAGTTAGCAGTATAGAGTAGCTGTCGTTAAGAATCTAATCATTTGCAGTGCGATACAATTGTTGGTAACTTAGTTGAACTATTCATAGACAATTGTCTATTGCACGCGCACCCTTTTTTCGTTACAAATATCACAAGTATTTTTATAGAAGAAATTATTTTATACTTGAAGTGCTGGTATATTAACGTTTTTAATTTAAATAATTATTTAGGGTTTAGCCGTCCACTCTCAAGGTAAAGTAGAAAGAGTACATTCAGACATCTGTAGTTCAATCATTTGGTTTTCAACATTGTTGCAATAATATCATACAGATGTAAATATAGCTTGCGTGTTATTGGATTATAACGAGGGTGATCGCGAGCTATAAGCGCGAGGGTTCTAAGGCTGAATTTTGCCTGTCGTATACTAACCTTATAGCCTCTAAGCACAAGTCACTCGTCTTATGTATGATTTACCCCTCGAGGTCTTCAGTGCCTTTAAGCGATGTCCCAAACATGCCACTCTATTTTGACAACACTCAATTTAACCCTATAATTTTGTTTTGTGGATAGTCAATAAGATTATTGAAATGTTTTATATGCATAAATTCTCTCAACATTTGAGAGTGCAAAATGTTATAGTGCGTTGTGTTTATTGGAAGACTTGATACTCTAACTGATGTAAGTGGTCTTGTTTTGTACATCTCACTTTTAGTCACATCGAATTTTAATTCATTTTGTCGTACGCAATTTTTCCTTTGACTCTGAGTCAGGCATCTTCTTGGGGAAGAACATGCAGAGCTTTGAATTGAATTGTGTGTACGTGTGTGTGTGTGTGTGTGTATATATATATATATACACGTACATATACACACACTTCAAAATAATACGAGAGATATATACTTAATTTGTATGTCAACTTCTTATTCGTGATGGTTAATATATATATATATATATATATATATATATATATATATATATATATATATATATATATATATATATACATATATACACGTACATACACACACGCTTCAAAATAATACGTATATAGAGATATATACTTAATTTGTATGTCAACATGTCAAATTCTTATTCGTGATGGTTATCGCAGAGTTCATAATTTAAATTTGAATTCTAATTTAAATTTAATCTCTTTCACGTTTTCTAGCCATGAAGACAATTCCTGAAACCAGCAAGTCATGATATATTATCCATTTATTGATGCTGCCAAATGATTATCAGCTAAAATGTTTATGTTATCAGTAACAAGGTCTTTTGTTTCCCACAGTCCTAGTGGCAAAGGTAATGATTGATTTCTGGTTTAAAATACTAAATGATTGTCTAGACAGCTCGTTTATCACAATCTTGTAAGTACTGAATACTGACATCACCACACAAAATAATTCGTGTGTTGGTACAGCACGTTGTTATAAAATATTATTTTAAAATTAATTTGTTTAGATGGTGCCATGCTCGTATGCTTAAAGTTTTAATTTTATGCTAACTGTACAAATGTCAGAAGCCTGAAGTCTTCAGTGAAACTTTACGTATCGTTGACAGCGAGGTCATTTGAGATGTTTGCACACAATTAAATGTACAGGAAGTGGGAAGTCAGTCAAACATGGCCTTTGTTAAGAATTTAATTATTTATTTTATATGTATTAGAGGGTATATTAACGTCCCCTGCTTTACGCACTTTTCAGGCTTAGTGAGGGACGACTTTCAAACTAACTAAACATAGTAAAACAACACAAACATCCATGCTCGTACCGGGATTCGAATCCAGGACCTCTCGCACAGTAGGTCGGTATACTACCGACCACACTACGGAGGCCGTTGGACCCGTAAAAATCCAAAATTTTATATTTGTGCCAAACACTGTTCAACTTTCACACATAAGATAACGTGTCATTTCCCCAAATAAAAAAAAAATAGGTCCCATAGTTTTAGCATAATCACCTATCAGTTGCGGTGTAGCCAAAATAATAAAAAATAATTAACTTGCAGAAACAAGATAATTCATATTAATTCTTAATGATGTGAGCTACTTCAAGACACTTTTGTGAACACAAAGCGATAAATTTTTGTATTTTTAAAAAATTGACGAAAATGGACAAATTTTCGCATAACTTTGACTTTTGGCTACTACTGAAATTTTTAAAACTAACTTTTGCCAACCATGTCATAAAATGCATTGATACACTGACTATCAGTTACTGTAATTTTGAATATATCAGTTAATTACTTTTATTGATTTTGGCTACACCGCAATGGCCATTTTGTGACTTTGACGAGTGATTATGCAAAAAGTATTGGGACTATATATATATATTTTTTTTTTTTTATTTGGGGAAATGATTTGTTATCCGATGTGTAAAAGTTGAACAGTGTTTGCCATAAATATATAAAAAAAAATAATAAATTTTACGGGTCCAACGCCTTTAAGGAACCATCCCAGTATTCGCCTGGAGTAATTTCGGGTAACAATGGAAAGCCGAAATCAGGATCGCTGGAGCCGTGAATCGAACTCCGGGGGGTCTATTAAATATCGCTTTTTACGGGTGCAACGCAAAATTTGCACCTGCGTTGCGTCTGGTTGCACTGCAAAGTTACACATGCTGGTGCAAAGAACACCCAGTTTAGGGTATGGTGCATTATAAAAAAAATATCTTTTAAAAAGACCGTATCTGACAGTTAACAAGGTTCCTATTTAAAGTGATTTTATTTATTTCCTTAGAAATTACATTCGTTATATTATTTAAAACAAATCCCACTTACCACGTCGCGAAAACGAAAAAGTACGGCCACATGTAATTAATTTATTCAAGAGTTAAAATTATGTAATTATATTGCTACGTACTGTCGTACAACTTCTATGTCTCCAGAGAATTAATATTTTTAATTTTTTTTTTATTTTTATTGTCTTACGATGTTACGTAATGAGGGCACAGTCATTAATGGTTCTGCTCGAGGTAAATAAGTCATTATATCACGTATACTACTTATACCAATCGAATACCCTCTCATATTCAAGGTATGTTTTTCTATGATCTTAAATAAGGCCTGGGGTAGTCGTTTGGAGTAGGAGGGATAGACTTAAGACAGCTTTCTTTGCACGGGCAGCTATAGGTACTTAGTCTGCTGCAGATAAGCTTAACCTGCATCTTGGTTACCCTAACGCTTGATTGCCGAACTACTAATATAGTGTTCAAAGAGATCCTTCAATAACAGTAAGTATGAGCTTTTACAAGTAATACGCGCGGGCAACTCCGCGGGAGGACTGCTAGTATAATATAATTTAATACAATATAATGTAATACAATATTAAATAAAGTTTATGTCAAAAAGAGTTCTCTATGGTTTCTCCTGTTTAGTTTTATGCATGTTGACTTCCGAATTCCAACATAATTCACTAACCGTTTTCGTTTTCGACGTTGCTCTATGTATCACGTTTATTTCAACTAGCGCAAGGCTTTCATTGAGGATACAATTTTACAGTTCACAAAGGATGTTAGGGACAATACACGTATAGACTGCCTAGGTATACAGTTCCTTGAGGGATAGGAAGTAGAAAAATTAAAAAAGAAAAATTTCCTGAACCTGGGATTGAAATAGTTTGTCATATGTCAATTCAAATGAAATGTGCTATTGATATCCCCAAAGGCTGTCCTAAGGATGTCCAGTATTGGTCCATTAACCACAGTAGGTGACTTTCATCCTATGGATTGCTGTCCTCTGGTAGACAGGATGGATTTTGGCAGTTTATTTACAGCAAGGGTAAGGATCTCATTAGACCAGAGTCTTAATATGGTACAGACATCGACTTTGTATGGTTGGGAAGGCCTGGCTTGTTGCAGCAGAGCCACTTGGTCAGATGAGGAGTGTATTGGAGGTCTGAAGTATTTCTCTAGCGTAGCATGAGTACTATCAACCTCCATCGTTGTGTGGCCTATCTCAAGAAACAATTGTTCAATCATCAGTGACTTTTTTCTGAGCTGAATCACTGCGAGCACTGATCAAAACCCTATTACGGTTCTGTTACTGACAACCCTCTGAAATGAGCGTAATTTTACTGACTGATTCTGGTTGTTTTGAAACAAAATCAACGATACGTTGCTAACTCATTGGCGATGACGTTACCATCTGTCTCATGCCTAGAGGTACGTCAATTTCGCAGATACATTCCAGGTCAGGTTGAACGCCAAAATGTACACTTCATAATCACGTGTGTGATTAGCTGGCGGCTGTCACGAAACGCATTTGTCTACTGCAAGCCAGTAGTAAATAAGGAATTAATTCCTAGAGCTATCGCGTGCCAGGGGCATCATTTCGGGCCACAGGGGGGAGGGTAATTTCCCCCCCCCCCCTGGATTTAGAATTTTAAGTGCATGAATATATTTTTGTATATATAAATAAGGCTAACTTAAGTACATAAAACTGAAGTTTTATTATTAAAGTATCTAATTTATACATGCTTAATTAATAAAAAAGATGCAACAAGGTTACTGTTGCCGGAAAACAAAATCTTGCCTCCCCTCCCCCTAGAAAAACCTGAAATGACTCCCCTGTCGCGTGCTACTCGCTTGTAAGGTTATTAAGTCAATGAATAATCGACTGTGACCAGTGCGTTGCGTGTACAGGACTGAGAAATCTAGGCTACTGCCAGATGAATGCGCGAAATTGACGTACCTCTACTCGTGCCAAATATAGTGTGTGATATCACCATTGTTCAGTTCATAAATCGTAAAATTGTGCAGTTGTATTTTCGGTTTGTTGTACAACGCTGAGGCTAGTAATTTTGGACACAATAGCACACTTTACAGATCCACCGTAAGAACCAAATGTCCCTTACTTGCAGAAGACTTAGCAAGATTCTTGGCTGCTCTAGCATTGTTATTGCTCTTAATATGTGCTTCACATATTTCTTTCGTAACTTCACCCACATTATAGCTGCAACACACGTCATATTGGCCCTTGTGAAGCATATGAATGCGTTACCGAGAATATTGTGTTTTATTGGCGCTTCCGTTAGGGCGGTCGGACTAAACTCCGCCCACTTCCTTTCCGCTAAGATCAACAATTCATCAAAACGTATTTTTTTTATCAATTAATGAAATACTTTCTACGACCGCGCTTCAGACACACGTTTGAATCTACGACCGTGGTCTGGAGCAAAATATAACATTTTACTGCATTATTACTAGTGAGGCAAAGTAAGCCGCACAACATTGAAAATGTATTTAATGGTGAAAAAAATTCTATAGTATTGATGAATCTCTTAATTCCTAACACTAATTGAGTATTTATAACATTTTATTATCTTTTAGGAGTTGACTTTAGTAATCTGTCTTTTATAACAACTTTGTGTATTGTTGTACCTGTACTACGGCCGTGACCTGAACTATAATAATGTTAATTTTATGTTATTATTGTTAATGTTTATTAATTTATTGTAATAATTATAATATAATAGTGTTTGACTAGTTTCATATCCTGAGCTTTGCTTATAGGATTGTAGAAACAATACATTTAAATAATTAAAAAATAAAAAGTAGTGGAAGTGAATGATTAAGTTGCTGCAATGGTGTACAGTATGTCTACAATTTTTCGCTTAGCTGTGTGTTTTTACTTTTTGAACTGCATTTTTTAAGACATAAAATAATTTATAAAACGGCTCTTCTGTTATGTCGTTGCATTTTGTGAATTATTTTACAAACGTAAGTCTTCCGCGTATTTTAAATTCCCGCCATCGTAAAATTATAGTCACGTGGTCGAGTGAACACAGGTTACTTTAGAAACGCCCTCAGGGCATAGGATTGCTGCCAAGTGCTTAATTATAATAAACTAAACCGTCTTAAAATTCAAAAATTTGTATATAGCTATTAAAGGTTTTTGTTTATGCACAAACATATTGCAAGCGTTTTTATATTACTTTTAATAATTGAATCGTTATTTTTGATTTGTTTACGTATGTTTTACAGTAAAATAAAAGAGTCGCGAAATTAATAATGGTGGGAATATTTTTATTTTACTGCGTAAGCCTATCTGAAAGCAGTGGATTAAACGCGTTACAGAAATTAGAGCTCAGATAAAAAAGAAAGATGTGCGTAAGTAAACAGTATCTAATGATAACAGCAAATAAATTTAATTCAAGGTGACGATCAAATGCTGTTCAGTTATAACCGGGTGATTGTTCTGCTAGACGTCTTTTGAGAATGTCGAAGTTACGACTTTGTCGTCCGTGGCTGCGAGAGACGTGTGGAGAGTTTATTGGAACGTTTTTAATTGTTGTAAGTAGGCAAAGTTTCTCTTGTGAGTTTTTTTTATTTCAGTATATGCTTGGTGCACTTTTGTCACTAGCCCTGTCGATTATTAACATAATAAAAAACAAAATAGTCTTATAGTTTTCAACTCTCCAACGTAAATATAAATAATATTGTTAGCTGTGGAAATTTTTTTTCAGGCTGGGGTAAGATAGGCTGCCTGTTAATTAAAGTAGAATATATAGGAAGGGGGAATAATAGCGAGAATATTCAGATAAGGAGCAAAACAAACTGAGGTAGGTAGCCTACTATGCTTAGGTTGGTGAGGGAGCAGAATTTATTTATTTATTTCAGTATTTCAATCATCACATTCTCCTCAATATATATCAAGAGTGATTTGTCAAAATATTTTTATGAAAGAAATTCAGTACCCTACAAAATACGTGTTACCTGCCTTTGTTTTCTTTCTTTCTGTAAATAATAATTTAGATATAGATATAGATATAGTTTATTGCATCCTTAGATCTTTTTTGTGTACATTTTTGCACAAAGATGTCGGACAAGTCTTACTTTCAGAGGAATCGGTGAAGGTGAAAGGGCTTGGAAAATTTAGGATGTGTTAGGTAAGTGATTGAGGAAACTGTTATAGCTTGTCATTGGGTGTTTGCCCGATTGTGAGTGAAATTATCATCATTACTGTTCCACTTGATGTCTTGTGCCATGGCAATGAGGCAGTCAAATGGTGAGCATGTACGAGTCAACTTTTAATGTCCACTCCCTCCCAGACCTGGGTTACCTTTCTTGTGTGATTAGATTCGCAGAATTGAAAGAGATGTAACACTATTATGTTATTACAAGAAGTTGTTATTGTCAGCATGTCTTGTTATGACTGTACCGTTATAATTTCTTAATTTTTTCTTGGGAAATGTCTACAAAATTGACAAATTTTTTCAGTTTTGATGAATTTGTTAAAATCATTTATTTTTATTAATTGTTTATTAAACGTATAAATGATTAAAAATGGGTATACATTATTTGCGTTTACTACAAAATTATGTTCATGGTCATTTATTAATTTCTGAAAATTATGATGATAATAATAATAATAATAATAATAATTTGGCTGATGATTGGGTGACTTTCCCTAGGCAAATTTTAACCACTTCCTCAGTCACTTCCCAAACCCCTCCTAAACATCCTAACCCCTTTCACTGTCACCAACTTCTCCTTAAGTAAGTTTCACTCCCTACCCGACCTCCTCAGCTCATTGACTTGACTCTAGAAACTAGGGTTAGGCTGACGTGTGTGCCGCGTCAGTCCACACTTCTAGACCTCGAACGCTCCAAGCACGTCCATCTTATTGAGGATGATGTAAAGTGAGTACGATGTAGGCGTAGCCATGGAATGCAAGGGCAAGAGAACCTGGAGTACCTACCTCGAAAATAACTGCCGGCACTCTGCATCATGTGTTACGTTTCTCACATATGAATGTCAAATGTGACCTAAGAATCACAGTGTTCTCCCCAGGCCTGTTTCGCTGGGCGCCCCACCCGGCTAGTTTTCTCAACCACCCAGCTAAGAAACAGACATTCCCATCAACACCATCAAGCTTATAAACGATCAACCCGGCTGGTCTCATAAACCACCCAGCTCTAAATTTTTGCTGCGGAGAACACTGAATCAAACCTTGGTCTTCGATGAGACAATTATGCCACACAGTTTTTGAGTGATTTATTTGGATCACAGTTTTTGATTGAATTATAACGTTTGTTTGTTGATAAGATCACAGATCCAGTTACATAAAGTATACTTTGTAATATAGCTACAACATAAGACAGTTAATTAAATACCATACACACAAGTCTATGAAAAGAAATAAAATACAAACAAATTTGTATTACCAATACAAATACATTATTAGACCTACATTAATCATAAAACGCAGACCATACTGTAAAAAATACAGTTACAGTACGTAGCCAATTTCAAAGTCCAACTTTCACATTCTGTAATGAAAAACCAAAAAGATCTGTAGGATAGCTGTTCTAAAACCTTATAATTTAAATATATTTGGCATTTATACACTTTATGTTTGTTTTTAAATTACTGAAGTATGAAAATATTTCCTCAAATTGTAAAATAAATGCATATTAAATTTTACATCAAAAATACTTTTAAGTGTATACAATGGTCAAAATTTGGCTGTGTATAATAACGAGGAATTTCTAATAAGTTTATTCTTAGTGTTTTTTTCTTCAAATTTTCAAAGCATTATTTTTTTACCAGAAGTTGTATGTGTCCCAGAACAGCTTCACTGGCGTCGTAGAGGTACACAAGGGCTTGAGGAAGGTGATTACCAGGGTCTGTGTTTAGAAACTATCCCAGCATTCTCAAGGAGTAATTTCAGTAAAACAGAAATCAGGATGGCAGGAGCCGGGAATAAAACCCGTATCCTTCCAGTTGCGAGGTGAGTGTAATACCAGTGCTCCACCTCACTTACAAACATTCTCCATATAAACAACCTGTACCTCAACACACTCTGAAAGTAAACAAAATAATATGTACTGTAATGTAAGTACATATGTGGATTAATATTTCTCAGGGTTACAGTATTGATTTATTTAGGTTATTTATTTAGTGAAAACAACACACTGGACAGTTTGTAACTAATACAGTTTATATAATTATCCCTATTTAGTTTATTGTCCTGAACATCGAAGAAATTTGTATCAACACATTTAGAAATATCACTAATTGTGTTGAATTTCAAGCCAAAAGCAGTAATTTTGTTTCCTTGCATTATTGTATTATTAAAAAAAATTATAAATCAACCAAATATTATAGGAGTGCGACATGGGAACTTAACTCGTTAATGAAACTTGAGAAATGTTAAGAGGTTTATGTACCTGAGGAATGAACGGTGTTGTGGCGTGCCTCGCCTGTTATTTTCTACGCGAAACAGCAGAACTTATTCACAGTGTGTTTATCTACGAAAGGAACACATTGTTAAAACTAAGCTTCTATCATTTTAAAAATGCATTTGCTTATTAGAAAATGGTTTTTGGGCCCCTTAAAATGGTTAAAAGTAGCTTTTTTAAACAGCTCTAACTGGTAAAATACCACCCAGAGTCATAAAACATAGGTAACGTTAGAAGTAGGTATGCGTTGGACTTTACTATAAATAGTCCTAAAACAAAACTGTAAGGTCATCGCTTTAAGTCCCATAGGAAATAAGAGTAGTACAAAATCACTGCATGCAAGTTTCGCACATTGTGAATAGAAGCGATGCTGTTACCAAGCTGAATCTTATCGCTTCACTGTCTCCGCGCATCAAACACAGAAAATTACAGCTGGTGTGTAAGTTAGCCCTCTTAAGTTACTAATGACATTAACTGGAAACTCAAATAAAATTATAAATTATGCCTGTAAAGAGCAGTTTTGTACAGTATATTTAAAGACTAGCTTTCTCATATACTAGTATTACAAGAAGGTGTTGCTCGTAGCAAAAGAGCAAAACCATATTATTCATCCCTATTAATATACCTCATTAAATTAATGTAACTGTTCAAAAATAAAAATAAAATTTGAATAACTCATTTTTCGTACTTGATACTTGGTTTTATAAAATGTGTAACAAAAAAACAAAATATACACAAACCCCTTATTAAATTTTAAAGTTTTAACATTTAAAATTAATAATCAATTAAGTAGATAAGTATTCTTAAAAGTGCATGGTAGATAAATAATCACTGAAAACATCAATTGTTTTCTACGCTTTTTTTGAAGCCAATATGGATAAAATTTTCAA
This sequence comes from Medauroidea extradentata, assembly GCA_003012365.1. NCBI lineage: Eukaryota > Metazoa > Arthropoda > Insecta > Phasmatodea > Phasmatidae > Medauroidea > Medauroidea extradentata. The sequence goes on from PNEQ01025671.1 coordinate 35,868, forward strand.
TGACAATCCTAGATAATGGTATTTGCCAACTTTATGAGTAAATATTTATCCAGAATTACTAATTCGTTATGTGTGATCTCTTGTGCCGCAGTTAAATGCATGAGGTTCCGGCGTCAGAGATTGTGCCTCAGAAGTTCGTAACACTGGAAACAATTTTGTTTAAAACGTTGACTAAAACTGTTGTCTAGGATTGCTATTGTGTAATTTTCGTAAATTGGCTTCAAGAAACCTACAGTTATAGATGAGTGCTTTTAGCGTTGAATTATGTACCATGCCCTCTTAAGGGCGCCGCTTATCTCCACATTAGAGGCTCAGAAGCATAGAGCTGTAGGGATGACCTTGAAGATCTCATCAGATGCAGCATCACCACATTGAGTCTAGTGCTGAACTAGTGTATAAGATTTCTACTGATCCGTTATTTACCATGGTACTTCAAGTGGTGACTATATAATTTTATTGATGGAAAGTCTGACACAGAATTTAGTGCATGTTTCTGAGTTTCGCAATTATCTGGTCAGTATATTTTGTAGCACAGCAGCCTGAAAAAGCAGTTTTTAGCTATTTTGTAGGATGTCAAAAGATATAGCCCTAGTGTTTTTTAATGAGCATGTGGTCTTTAACAGTGACATTCCGTCTATTTTTTTTATTTATAATCATTCATTCAAGAGATCCCTTTATCGAGCAAACTCTGTGGAAAGTTGTATGTTGGCTTGATGGGTGCATGTGGAATAGTTTCATCCTGGACATTGCAACACATTTGAAGTGTGTGGTAGGCAATGCCCTTAAATTACAATTACATTTTAATTTATATCCTCTTACCTACATGCCGAACTAAAACTGTCCAAAAGAGCAGTGTGTTACTGGAAAAGTAACAGCGCTCTTGTTGGTGGAAGGTATAATCATGTCCCACATTTTTATTACGAGATTCCTATATCTGTCACTGTCGTGATTAAACTACTTTACAGTCTCTGAGAGGGTTAGCTTAGGAATTTATTTATTTCTGAAAAGTTTCTATACAACAATGTGTAAACATAGAGTCATTAGCATAAAGAACTGACATAAAATTGCCTATAAATTATTAAATTATTTCTGAATTATTTATTATAACCAAAAATAATAAAGGTCCCAGACCTAGGGTACGCCATGCACATGTCTCTTGACCTGCAACATATGCAAGTTTCTCATGAGTCTGATACATTTTTGAAAAATTACGTTCTTTATCTCTTACATTATATTCTGTAATTAACTAATAAAATGTCATGTGTTACATAGTCAAACAGTTAATGAAGTAACAACAATTGGCAACTATTATTTTCAAATTTGAGTTTAAAAACAATATTTTACAGTATTGAATGTACCTGTACTGCTGGAAACAAAATTGATGAAACAAATACAATCCTAAACATACAAATTAGACAACCTTTTGACTGTTTTTTTACAGCAGTTTTTATAAATTTATTAATTACAGGCACCAAAATCTCGGGTTACTTGTCACATTTTTCCAGAAATTATGATTTCATATTTTGCATCTCTGAGATATTTTCAGTAATGACAATTTTTGTTGGTTCTTGCTCGTATAGCTGCTGTGTGAAAAAAAATTCTAGAATTTTATTTGTTTTCCTGTTGTCTAGAGTAACCCCAGTTGATGGCAAGCTTGCCTACCTTAATATTTCTATGAAATAAAGGACGTTTCTTAATTACTGATGCATATACTATACAGTATTCACATTCTCGTTCATCCACCTTCTAAAAAAATATTTCTGGAGAGGCTCTTGCTTTTTTGTTCATGTACAATACCTTAAAATTCAAAATAATTCAATTTTGGACTAACATTTCTTATTATTTCCTATTTTGTGTTTATGATACATATATTTGGCATTTATAATTGACTGTTTGATGTAAATGTACCAAATACTAAGTCTCTCTAAGGCAGCTAAATCCATGGCATTTGTAGGTACAGTACATACTAAATATTTTATCTTCAACGTACATCTTAATTTTAATGTGAACAATGTTCGTATTTTCATAAAATTCTACATACTCCTCAGAAATGTTGACAATTAGACGTAGTTATGCAAAAAGGAACCAACCCAGAGTTTACTGGAACTGAGATATTCAAGGTCAAATTCTACTGTGGCCATATAAACCTTGTATAATCCTGTTTTTCTAAAGACATATTTTGGACCTTTACCTTCTACTTGGTATGATTATATGAAAATAAATAATTTTGAGGGTTGGTTCCTTTTTGCATAACTACGTCCACTTTTCTTCACCTCTGAGGCGTGAAGTAAAGAGGTGATATGGGTGACACTGGCACACATGTAAAATGCCATCACTATAATGTGTAAGCCATACAACAGACATTCAAGCTTATTGTCATACTGCAGAGACACAAGCTGTAACCCTATAATTTTCTTAGACATAGCTACGTTGCAAAATCCAAATTGATACCTCTGTCTTAGTGTTGTTTGTATTCAGTTATTACACTTTGAGATTCAAAAGCTGATAAAGTTGTTTTTTCTTCTTGTCGGTAAACAGGTTTTTATCGCAGTTATATACTGTATGTAATTGTGTAATTGAAAAGGTGATAAGATGCTGACCAACTTATCTATGCTTGTGTTTTAGTGTTTTCGTTGCAAAATTTTGATATGGTGTGATCATAAGATTTTATTTGGACATTTTAGATAATTTTTTTACATACAAAACACCACAATTGCAAGGAAATTGTGACTTTTTCTCTTGTTTTGTAAATTAAGCCACTGCCTGGATGGATGTACAATACAGTATGTTAGAATCACATGTGTTAATGTAATTTGTGGGAGATATTATTCTGTTTAACCAACCTTCTGAATTCCCTTTGGTTCCCAAGTGACGGGGTAATTGTAGTGGTTGACTTGAACAGCAGAATACAAAGTTGCAAGGCAGGGTTTGACGCCATATTGTTGTCATAGGCGTATATTTTTTATTGTACGTTAATAATGGTAGAAGTAGAAATTGTCAGAAGTGAGAGAACAATGATTGGTCTTCTGTATATTTTATAAAACATCAAAGGATGATTTAAAATTAAATATGGCTGAGTTTGAGGAGAAATTGTAGAAGCTAAAGCTTTGTGTATTTAATAAAAAGGTTTGGTTGTCTATAGCATTAAGACTAACAATTTTAAATATACTAGACAAGTGCAACATATTGTACAAATAATTGTTTTATATGTAAGTTTTTGCAAGTTTTCCAGTATTCTCCAGTGTGTCAACTAGACTAGCCATGTTAACTGGTGGAATCATTCTGTTTTTTTCTGTTGACAGTTCATTGGTAACTGCTCGGTTGCACAGTCTGTGCTCAGCAAGACGTCTGCAGGAGCATTCCTGTCCATTAACATAGCATATGCATTTGGTGTGTCCATGGCCATACTTGTCTCTGGGGGACTGTCTGGTATGTGTAGTAACATCACTGTTGTGTTTTATGTAGGCCTAGTTTGTAAGACTGCATGGGATTTGTAAAATGTTATTGGGTTTCATTTCTTCCAGGTGCTCATGGAAACCCAGCGGTAACTGTAGCACTAGCAGTCGTCAAGAAGTTCCCAATAAAAAAGGTTCCACACTATCTCGCAGCCCAGTACGTCGGGGCATTCGTGGCTGCTGCATGCACGTATTTTACGTATTATGGTAACTTTCTTGATAATGCCCAATTATATGTCGTGGTGATTCTGTTAAGGTGTTCTTAGTCTGTTGGGTAGTGTACTGAGTGAGGTGAGGAAGTGGTGAAATATTCACTTTGCATTCGTGAGGACTGAAGGTGCCCGCACACTTGAGCGTGGTGCGATGGTGCGGCAGCCATGAGAGCCCGCACACTTGGGCGTGGCAGCGCGCTGCGCCCCGCCACTCTTCGCCCAAGTGTGCGGGGATCCATTTATTTGCATATAACTGAACCACAGGGAAAAAGTTACTGCCCTCCACCACGCCCCATCGTGCTCAAGTGTGCGGGCACCTTTAAGTTTGATTACCAGTCCGAACTGTCCTAATTTCTTTTTTCCAGAATTTTCGAAATCATTCTGGTGAATGCTGGGATGATTCCTTAATACAGTAGCTGGCCGATTTTCTTTCTTCTTTCTTACATGTACTTTTACCAAGGTCGTGAAGCTGTTAGAGGAATCATAAAATATAAGATAAAAAAATAATAAAGGAAAAATTAATATGAATGATTTCTTTACCTAAAGTTATTTGATGTGTCCATTTTTTAATTATACATTGGTTACATTATCATTTTCTGTTTTAGTCATAACTTACTGTAAAGTCGTAAGTATACATGTTATGATAAAATTCTTGTTAAAATTTGTGGCTTCCTCTCTTTGTTAAAGTAAAAGTTGGGCCATTAGTGTAGGTTGTCAGCGTGTCAGACTTAAATAATGAAAGAATTTCTGGTAAACTAAATGATATGAACATTTTCTTGTGGTATGTTGTAATAAATAACAGTACAAGAAAGACAGTATGTAAACACAAGTGGCGATTGACACATATTTGAAATCAGAGTTACATATATGGCTAGTTTTGTACTTTTTTTAATTGGTTGTGAGAAATGTGTGTAACTTAAATTTGGTTTTATGTTATAAATTTTGTATTTTTATGCACAGTATTTGTACAGGAATATGTTGTGATTTGACGACTTGTACTTATTTAATTAATAAATAATTTACAAGTTCTATACCCCAGGACTGTGCGTAAGGGGTGTAAATGGAATAGTTCTAATGAAAAACAGTGATGCAATGCATTTATGCTCTCAGCATTTTTTTTTATAGCAGTGCAGCATGTTAACTTTTTTACATTGTGATACAATTTTTTTTTCCAGCCCAAAGGTCGTCATAATTCACCTTCGTTTGCCCAGCCATGCCACTATTAATCTCTGAATGCTTGTAACTAATAGTCAAAATTATTGTCTGAACAGGTGTTTACATTTGCACATCTCTTATGTTGTTATTTAATAGAAACATCTACCTCGAAATTTAGATGGACCTTAGAAACATTTTATTTCAATTCAGTCGTCATTTCACAGTTTTATATTTGGTATAGTGTCAATTTATATTTCCTGTCATTAATAGTTTAATTGATTTGGTGATACATGTTATGTAGATAGTGTTTAATAACGTAGATTTCTAGGTTGGAGTCGTAGACTAGACGGTAAAATATTTCTTCTTACTTGGAAAGGTACGTTGTCAAGCGGACGACTGGAATACTCATTCGTCAATAAAATCTGAACTTGTCATCAAAATTCGAATCTTTGCACGAGAGGTTTACAGATTTTAAAATTATTTTCAAATCAAAATGTGAGTATTTTTTAAATTCGGTTACTGTAAAGGCCTAGATATTATCATATTAAAAATTATAGTTTTCCATTTTTGTAGAATTTGTGGTTTAAAGCCCTTATTTTTCTAAAAAAACAGTTTTTAATTTTTTACTCGAAAGTAAAGCATTCTACCGCATAGTTCTATATAAATAAACATCCACTGATAAAATATCTACGCAGTAAAATTCTCATTGAATTTTGATAAGTAGTATAGATTTTATTGACGACTGAGTATTCCAATTGTCCGCTCGACTTTGTGCTTTCTCTACCCCTCAACATTTTGTTGCTTTCAAGTAGAGTAATTCATTATTAGGTAGTAATAGTTTGACAATGCATATATATATATATATATATATATATATATATATATATATATATATATATATATATATATATATATATATATATATATATATATATATATATATATATATATATATATATATATATATATATATATATATATATATATAGACACACACACATTTTCTGAAGTGCAGTACACTAATCAGGGAGAAAATAAAGTTTTATTGAAAAAAAGAAAACGTACAACTGTAATCTTAATAAAGGATGGAATTATGTATTAGTAATGGAGTGTATGTATTGTAATATACAAGTGTACGTGTGTGTGCTTGTAGAAGCTCTGACAAACTTTGATGGTGGAAACCGCACTGTAATTGGTGAGCTTGGCACTGCGGGCATATGGGCGACGTACCCACAGGACTTCCTGTCTCTTCATAGTGCCTTTGTGGATCAGGTAAACTGTAACACTGTTTGGTGCAAGGGCGCCCATCTTATAGATTGTAAGGGGAGGCCAAGGTCATAATATATGCTTATTTCAACAGGAACTGATGTGTACTGTGTATAAATTTGTAGCCACTGGCATATTTCAACACATGAAATCGATTTGATGACACAACATATCAAACTGCAAATAGTTTGCTATATGTTTTATTAAAAATAGAAACTAAACATATTGTAGAACATCTGTTAAGGGGGGCTCAGGCCCCACCCGGCCCGCCCTTATGTGCCCCTTTGATTTGGTGTAAATTAATTTTGTTTTTTAAATTGAGTGCTGTTGCTATCTTTAATTAATTAATTTTTTGCTGTTACTTATATTTAGATAAATTTTAAGGGCGCGGTCTACCGCAATTTTCATCATCATTATTTTATTATTTATTTGTACCAGATATTTTTTTTCTTATTTAAGACACAAAATGTGACTAAATTTGGCTCTTATGAAATTTTTTTATCTATTATAGTTTTCGCGTAATGGCTTGTTAAAGTAATATTTTGCATGTTTCCGTTTTAACGACTACACTAAAACCAACTGATATAACAAATTAAAAAAAAATCACAGTGGATAAAGACATTGCAGGCTACAATGACATGCTCATACAATTAAAGAATAAAAATTATTTGTATTTTTAAAAAAATTATTGAATTTTTAAAATTTTTATTTTCAGCTTCAGCATTTTTTTAAAATTCAAATAATTTTTATTCTTTAATTTTATGAGTGTGTCATTGTAGCCTGCAATGTATTTATCCACTGTGATTTTTTTGAGATTGGTGTATTGGTTGGTTTTAGTGTAGTCGTTAAAACGGAAACACGCAAAATATAAATTTAACAAGCCATTACGCGAAAACTATTCGAGATAAAAAAATTTCATAAGAGCCAAATTTTGTCACATTTTATGTCTAAAATAAGAAAAAAATACCTGGTACAAATAAAAAATTAAAAAATGGTGATGAAAATTGCGGTAGACCGCGCCCTTAAACATTGGCTATGGTGAGTCATTCAGTATGACTTGGTTGACATTTGAAATTCATTATAAATAAATTCCTTTCACTAATTTAGCTTGTTTAATTGAACGAAATACGTGTTTATTGCCAATATCCCATTTTAGTTTTTATTAGTTATTTTTTTTAATAGCTCGGAAAAATCCTAAGTACTTTGAGAATTTAATTTAGAGCATATTAATGCTGTGTTTATTGCGCTCTGCTAATGATCTGGAGAGGTGACGTTATATGATGTGTGCAGTAATGGACTTTGATCCTAGAAATGTATTATACAGTATTGAAATAAGTAGGGATACAAAGTTGTGTTTCCAAATACATACAAGTAAAATTAATAGGTGTTCATTCAAAGCACCTTTACTGCGGAAGTAATGACAGGAAGAACACATGTCTGAATCTTTTTTAACGGGGTAATCTCGACTTTGGCGAAAGTGATTTGTTACAACCTACACGGAGAGCTGTAATGATTGAATAAAAATGTCCTATGCCCATGTATTGCAAGGAAATATTTTCGTACAATATTGCAGTCCATTGCGAGGCTGTGTTAAAAATATTCTCTTTGATCAGTAAGTATTTTGTATAAACACTCAGCTAGTTTTGGTTCAATATAACAGTCCGTCACGAGGCTGTGTTAAAAATATTATCTTTGACCAGTAAAGTATTTGCTATACAACACTTAGCTGTGAAGGAATATTGTGTAAAGTTAGACTAAGAAATAATGTTTTCCATAGATTGTGTAATAATTACCTGTATCTTTTTTTGTAAAACTAGAGAACTTGTTCAAACCTTGGCATTAATGAAAATTCATATTTTCATTATATTTTAATTTAAAAGTATGTTTAATTTTATGAACAACTGTACCATATTTTCTTTCTTTGCATTTGTAGAACTAGAGAAAAAAACGTAAATTAAAAAAAAAAACAGTTTTTCTGCGCGGTAAAAATGTATGTAACACACAAATTACAGCAAGATACGTTCAGGTCACGAAATTGTGTTTTTTAAAATGGGTATGGCTGGAACTCCAATTAGTATAAATGTGTATAGTAGTTCCTTTGCACAGAAATGAAATGCAGTTCAATGCGAACAAAATCTTTACTATAGCGCTGTCTGACAAGAAGAGACCTAATAGTCTGCTGTTTACGACAAACATACAATTTATGTATGTAATGATTACTTCTATGTGTTGTGTACAATGTAACATGGTTAGCATAAAATAAATAAGATCTTTTAAGTATAAAGTTGCAGTCAATAGCTTGCAGTTTGCGATGAAACCTCGGCAGCTGTGGTGCTTTTGGCTGTTCCACTGGCAACGACATTTAGCCAATAGGCAAGTTCGAGGCATCCATAATTGGTCGATAATTTGAGGGGTTGGCGGGGTCTTGCGAAATTTGCCCAGAGATTGCAACACGGCAGACTGATAATTTCGTGGCTGTTCATGAAAAAGTGTAACAATTATTGGGAGAAAAAAAATATTTTTGGTAAAAAAATGTTATTGGATATATTATTTTACTGACTCATGCTACCAGGATGCTTGATCACCAGCCTATAAAAACCATGTTTATTAACACATACCAATTATTACCACAGTAGGTTCATCTTTTGAACTCATACAAACTTCATTTGACTGGCTTTATAAACCTAAACTTATGATTCTAGACCAGATCTGAAACATTAAAATATATTTGTAGTAAGTTATCATTACTCTGAAATTAGAATTATATCAAGATAAACCCAAACCTTTCACAAAATTGTTACAATGTGCGAGACCTGCCGTGCTGTTTCACGCCTCTAAAATCAACACCCGTAAAATATTCGTTATTAACTAAAACATCTGCAACCATGCACACTTAAACAACAGGTAAATTTCTCAAGCTAGCTTTTACGTAATTGGGTTCACAAAGTTTTATCAATTTTCAAAGTCTACGTAAATTCCAATAGGCCTACATACAGTAATGCTTGGCAGACTGCGGCTACCAAAACAAATACAGCTACGTCATGCATATGTAAGTCAATAAGAATGTGGTTTCAGTGTTAACAGCGGAGTTTGAAAATTTAGCATTTCTAAAGCTCAGTAATTTTAAAATTTAAAACTAAATAATAAAATAAAAAATAAAAAAAATATTTAAAGATATTATTTTGACAAGCTGCATTTGATGTCTAAATAATTAAGAAGAAATATGTAAATATTAGATAAATACTTTCTGTAGGCATTTTCCCTATTTTTACCTTTGTTATTACAGTTTTTTATTAAGTAAATATAATTCTTTACGAAAGCATTTCTCATAAAAATGTTTTCAACTTATTGCAAAAATCTTATTGTTCTTTGTTACCTATTCTGGCCTCCATGTTCTTGATGCGTTACCTTCGAAAGCATGTGTAAAAGTTTTGTGTTCATAGGAAGATGCATACCTTATAATTTTAATACATACTTAGAAAGGTGTGTACCAGATTAGCAGTGGGTGTTATGTTGGCACAGGTGTTCGGCACGGGCGTGCTCTTGATGGTGGTGTGTGCGGTGGGAGACCCAAAGAACATGCAGGTCCACCGTAGCCTACACGCCCTCTATGTCGGCATGACGGTGGTTGCTCTGGGAGCTAGTCTGGGCTACAACTGTGGCTACCCCTTGAACCCAGCTCGTGACCTTGCTCCTAGGACTTTCCTCTTGCTGGCTGGTTGGGGGCGCGAGGCATTTGTGTGAGTGTAAGCAACGTACGTTAGCATTTGGGTGGCAACAAGACTGTTCATTGTCTTGAAAATTAACACTGATTGTTGGCAGCAGAACTATACACACAGTATTTTTATGTATTGACATATTTTATAAAATAGAACTCTTCGACAATTCAGAAATTTTTTATAGTATTGTAACCACGAATAATATCAAAATAACTTATAACAACAACTACTTAAAATAAAAGAGAATAAATGACAAAGAAATCTTTGCTATAATAATCTCTCATAATTTAACAGACAATTTTAATGCCAAAATGACTGATATTACCAGTTATGTTAGTTATGATTCATTAGGGGTGCAGTAAAGGATTGTGTGGGCAACGCCCCTGTCTCCGGTGCTCACATATGGGATGATGGTATGTTGGCACTGCATAATTAAATATGTTGTGTTTCAGATCCTATAAAATAATTTTTTCCAGCTTTGTGAACGAGCCTTCTGCTAGTGTGATGTGTTTCTACTCTGTATTCAGGATAAAGTTGTACTTTTTGACAGTTCTAATGTTGTGCACAAGTATTCATCAACCAAAATTGATCTTGCTACCTATATTCATACAAAAGTTGTACTTTTTGACAGTTCTAATGTTGTGCACAAGTATTCATCAACCAAAATTGATCTTGCTACCTATATTCATACATCACCATGTGATTTTACCAGCAAAAAAGACTTTTGAAGCAAAGTGACATAAGTTAATGTTTACACATGTCAGTTTTAAAGTGAAATTTTTTTTTAGAGTGAAATGTTTAAATATGTACATGTTTGCTAAAAACGTGTTTGCTAAATAAGTGTTATTATATTCATGCTTAAAGAAAATGTTAGTTCTAAATACATGAAACCTATATTTGGCAACATTATTTTGCTACAAGTTGCTAAAAGAGAAATCATGAAAATAGAATGAAAGTAAACATTTTGCGATGAACATGCCTAAGCCAGTAGGTTTTTAATTAATACACATAAAAGACACTTTTTTGAATAATATACATGGCCCTAAAATCAGTGTAGACATCATGTTTAACAGGTTCATAGAACAAAATAATTAGGTAAACTCTACATATTTTAGAACTGAATCCTGCCCAATGCAGAAAATCTTTGCCGTCTTTTCGGCTACCGAGCATGATTCCATTTCGCCCCTCAGTATTTTCTCACAAATATTTTGCGAAACACTGAGATTGTCATGGTGACGCTGCCTATTTGCTGCACGGTTATTTTTTACAGTTTTTTGCCACAGAACACATAATAATAAGTATTAACAGAAGCAACAAGATGTGATATTTATTCTTTGGATTGTCATGGTGTCGTAGTTCATAGATGTTTGGTTATACTGCAGTTTAGTAGGACCTATTATATAATCTGAGGAAACGGACACATTAGTTAACATCACATTTACCATTTTATTAAATATGTAAATGAGATACAGACAAATAACAGTCTTTCTTGAAATATAAGCGGTTGTTTAAACCAATGTCTCAAATCCCATATGGCTTTATTTACTTCCATGTACGCCCCGAGAACTGGTACGATAACAATGGTTGAAAAACTCCATTATATTGCTTCTAGCAGAGTTATTATCTGATGTTAAGCCTTGAATTGTCATGTTTACAATGTTTAAATATTTAGTTAATATACAAACTAATTACAGTATCTCAAGCACTACAAGTGGTTATATAACCTAATGTATCTAATCCAAATGGTACTGTTTATATTCCTATACGCCCGAGAGCTGAACTGGAAGGAAAACATGTCCTGTTACCAGGCGGCATTGTGTGAACTTTATCAATCATGTTGGTTACATGGCGCCATTCTTCAATAAATGTGAACGGGAAAAAGCCTTATAAATTTAAAGTTGATAGCTTAAAGCACTTATTATGTTGTAAAAACAGTTGTAAAATATTAATGTAATATATAAGTTAACAGATATTTACTGTGTATAAATAATACATTCAATACTATTTTATGTCTTCTTACCAATCGTACGACCCTGAAATACAAGTAGCTATAAGTAAGAGCTCTGACCTTCTCAGTATTTGGGACCATTACATTGGTTGCATCTGCTGTCAAAATAGTACAAGTTTAATCTGGATACAGAGTAATTAAGTATTTATTGCACTGTAATTTTTGTCTCTCTGATTCCAATGCAAGTTGTTGTGCTAAACCCATACAGCACACAACGTTTCAGTTACATTTCAGAAATGTTTTACGGAAACGTCTGTAATGTCTCAATAACATAACGAAACATTTCACAGATGTTTCGACAACGTCTCAGACACATTACAGAGTAATGTTTCCTAAATATTGCAGTGTAATGTCTCAGAAATATTGCAATGTAATTCAAAATCACTTTGCAGTATAACACAAAATGATAAAAATTCATTTAGTATTCTGAGAAAACTATTTTGTTATATATATATACTCGACAGTGGTGCTTTGATACTTTTATAATCATAAAAATTTTCTTCTTAACTTGACAGGGATTTGATTGAAGAGTTTGATAGAGAAACTCATTAGTATTATAAATAGTATTGTTAAGATTAATATGCGACAATTTCAATAATATTTCCGGCTCTAACTAGAGGTACGGTGTTAGTTGATATTTTTAAGTGTTCTCTATGAATATCTATTGGCTGTTTGTTATACATGGATAACAGTTTGAACTGTCAATATTAACAACTAAATTGTACTTAACTAAACGTTTTTTATGTTGAAATAGCAGAGCAATAAGGAGTGTTAATTACTTACAATATACCTATTTGTTTGGAACAAATGGGTACTAAAAAGCCTTCTATTCAACAAGTAACATGGCTACTCAGCGATAATGGCAGCAAATATCTCCACTAAACGTTTCAGAGACCTATTTGAAACATTCTTATTGAAATATTACATCCCAATATTTCTAGAATGTTTCTGAAAAACTGTATGTACTGTGAAATTTAAGCCATCGTTCTGTTGGAAGTTTCACCGGAGCATTACTGAGACCTATCTCAAACATGAGATACGTAATATTACACTGGAATGTTTCAGAAATATTAGTGAAATATTCAAATGAAATGTTATCCAAACGAGACATTGTAAAGCGTTCGAAATGTTTCAGAAACATGACTGAAACATTGTGTGCTGTATGGGAATGAATGTGTTTCACTTACAAAATATTTGCGTAATAAGAAAGCAAAAACTGTTATCTTTGATACTTCTTTTTATATTAACTTTCAAATTCCAAAAAAATTAAAAATAATTTCAGTTTTTTTATATATACAGCATCCTCTTATAGCTTTTATCATTTCTTATATCATCTACTATTGTCTTCTGAGTGTAGCGAGATCAGCAGTTTAGTCTATTCAGCCCTTTTTTTTTTTTTTACCTCTATCGCACTCCGCTTTTTTATGCTATTGCTTCCTTAGATATGTGTTCTTCAATGCTGCAAAATACAGTAGTAACTTCAAATACTTAGGTCTCCAACTACAAGTAAATTACTCCATCTCTGACTTTGATGTTTTCACAGAGTGAATTGGTTTCCAAATTAACTTGCATAGTGTTGCAATATTGGTCAAGTAAGTTTGAGGTAACTATTTGGATTAGTTGCTGTTCTGGTGGTAGTAACGTGTCTGCGATTTGTGTGCTATGTTACAGGTACAGGAACTATTGGTGGGTGCCGATTGTAGGACCTCATGTTGGTGCTATTATCGGCAGTGGACTTTACAGCCTTTTTGAAATACAGTTACCAAGGCCGCAGGAAGAACAGTTAGAACTGAAGGAGGTAAATGGTAAGTTAGACCAGCCAGATGTCAGCACAGTTGTAAATCAGAACACTTGAGTTTGCTATATAGTTAATACAGTATAATCTCACTACTACGAGTACGGGATATTACAAGACATTTGTGATTACGAGTGTTCTGTAGTGCATCATCAGTTTGTGTATGCAGTTTATTAGAAACATGTTAAGTAATTACGAGTGGTATAGTCATGAGCACTTTCGTGAATACGAAATATTCACAAACATCAACATACCGTTCAAATTTGAGATATACGGCAATGGTAGAAATTCAGTTGCATCTGGCAACGCTGTCGTGACTTGCTCTGCCTCAATTGTTATCGACGCCGTCTTGGTTCTGCACAAAAATGAATGTGGCCCGCTGAGTACACGGCATAGCTTGCGTTCATTGTTAGGTTTGTCTGATCACGGCAACGCACACAAGCAAACTTCATTTGGATCACTTTTTGAACACCTGGATTTGAAATTTTACACTACCCAGCATAACCTGAGTAAGTTCATAAACATCTTGTGTCGTTTTTTTATACTTACGTGTTTTGATTTCTTAATGATAGGATTTCAATTTGGTGAAATTTATGTAGAAATGGATAAATAAACTGTACTTAGTTGGGATCATGTACTAAAAATCGTAATTGTTTTCGCTTGGAATACTTAACAGCGTGGATAATATGGAACAGCAGCTCCTCTTTTGTTTGTCCAATTGTAAGACATCTTATTGGTGGAGCGTTGTTTGTTTCATCCTATCACAAGTGAGCTAGCAGTGATGTTTGTTTTAGTTGCAGCCTTGCAAGACGGCTTTTTGTGTTTTGTTTGCCTAATTTTTGTCGTGCTGTAGCGAGTGAAAATGGTGACATAAATAGTAACGGAAATTATGGAATAAATAAATTACAGAATATTACGCCTAATAAACACTTGCCTATCTTTTTTGGCAGTCTGTTTTATAATAGCAGGGATACAAACTAAGATAAACTGTACTGTTATTATTCCCATGTAATCATGTCAAAAACTAAAAAATTGCTTCTTTATGTAAATATTCTGTTCTTACGACAACTCGTAATTACGACAATTTTTTGTGCTATTATGAACTCTCGTAGTAGCTGGATTCCACTGTATTTAATTATCTACCACATTTGATGATCTCTTTTGTGAAATATCTATTTCATGATCTCTTTTGTGAAACATCTTAAATTTTTTTTTACTCAGCGAGATTTGTTGTAACTTTGTTTATTTAATACATTTTGTGGTAAATATTTTAAATATAGTTTCCAGACACAAGTTTTAACGTTGTAGTGTTTGCTGTTCTGTTTTTAAATAGTACTGTAGTTCATTAAATTTAAAATACCAGCAGAAAATAGAGTTTAATTCCTACCTGAAAAAAATTTAACTACGGAATGTTGAAAGTATACCCATTGAGATTAATGTGCTGTGTGATACAAAAATCGGACTGGAAAAAAATTGTACAAAATATAATAAAATATAGCATGCAAGTTTTGTTTATATGAACATGTTGTGTTAGACTAGCATAAACTGTTACTGAAGTTTTCCATTGTATTTGCTTAAAATCAAAAGCTTTTAACTTGTTTGTATTAATTTAATCAGGTTTGTTTTGACAATTTGTAATCTGTAGCTGTATAGCTGTTAAGCAGCAGTGTGATATACCATATTTACCCATTTTAAGTGTTCTTCCAAGAAGAATATGTCAGTATTTCAAATCACTCTGTCACAGTAAGCAATTTGTGAACTACAACTACAATTTAAAACAAGTCTTTAAAATAATATCAGCACAACTACAGTAACACTCTCTTAAGAAATTCCTACTTACGTTTCCCTTTTTAATAAGTTTCAACAGTTTTTATCATGTCTGTAAATGTAATAGAAATGTGACCCTTTTATGAAGTTTTCCAGACTAAGAAGTTTTTTCACGTCCTTTAGAAAATTCTTAACAGAGTTTTATTGTACAGTATCACATTACTACATACAGTAAAAAAATTTAAGGTGGTCGCCTTTGCAGGCGTATTTTTCCATGTTTTAAGCCTAGAAGTACGGAAGTGTATACAGAACATCATCAAAGTACCTTTTGCCCTGCGAGATCTCCAGACCTATACGTAAATACTGTAGGCTTACTTTTAGAAGGGACTAATATTTTTCTAGGGGTTTCTAAGGCACTCGTAAGCTCCCCCTAGTTAAGGATGACAGAGTGCTCATCATGCCATCTCCGAGCCTTTTAAAGGATTGTGCGCCAAGATATTCATAATCTAAAAAGTACTGCAAAAATAAACATTAGCAATTTTCGGCTGCAAGATAATAAGCATTATAGATTAATGAAGGTTTGAGAAGGGTATGCACAGATGTAACCTTCTTTGAATGCTATTCCTAAGCAGCAATACCTTAAGTACGGTGATTAGTTTTAGAATGAACTTGTATCGGCTGAAGTTCTGCACACTGCTCAGCGGCTGTGGCAGGTGGCCACCTTAAGAAGTTTCCAGTTAAGATGTTTCATGTTTAATTTGATTTAATAGTTTTTCGCCTTGTCGGTTTGTTCATGTATAATTAATCCCTTTTAAGATGATCTCGTAATTAATAAGAATTATTTATACTAGTCTCATCGCCAATGTTCTTGCAAGGTTTTGCTGTAATACCAACTATGAATGGTTTAAAATGAAATTGGTTGTGATGTTGGCTGGGCCTGATCGAACAGCTGAGTGAGTTCTTCCCATACAAACAGCATGACGTAGAGGTACTGTATTCATTTGCTAGGAAATCATAATATTACAATTCCAGCACTATTTTTGTGTCGACAAAAGTGATACTGTAATGAAATGTTGCAGAATTGAACGTTGAGACAAGTGCATTTATTAATTAACTAAACATTCTTGATAAAACCTGGATTCCTCCTTTTAAAATTAATTTCCAACAGTGGCAGCTCCAGAAAGAATTTCAAAGCAAGGCACGAAGTTGTCGTTGATGTAGTACCGGTAGGGGGGTTACGTGAAACACCTATCCCTCCCTAAAAAAAGGTGGTCTGGCAGCCCTCTTCTGGGAAAATTAGAATTTATTTTTGTCAAAACCTAGTTCATAGGCTCCTGATCAAGTTAGTTTGGTGCAGAATAAATGCAACAAAGTTATTGTTTATAGAACTGTATGCTGCTGTACATCATACACTATCGTACGTGGTTTTACATGTGAATTTAACATGATGCATTGTATAAGCTGATTTTTTTTTTTTGTAGTTTTTAATTTAGAAATCAAATAATGCAAATTTTGAAATGTAGATGCATAAAATTATTTTAGAATTAAGTCAACTAAAATTGCCACAGTGTTTTATTTCAAACTGTGGAAATTGAATTATATGTTATGGTCATTCTTCAAGCAGGTAATTATGCACAGAAATTAATAAATAAATTTTTTCAAAGCAAAAGTGCTTAACCTTTGAATTATTGTTACTAACTTGAACATATTCTTTCGAGTCGTACAGGTTTGCAACATAATTCAGTTCTGGTCGTTGAGATTGTTAATTTCAAGATGATCTTGTTAAACTAATTGTTTCTTTACAAATGTTTTTGATGCTATTTATTTTCTTTGAATGAACCCAAAGCCACACAACATAAACATCAGTATGTGAACACCAATGAAAAAAGTCTGTCTGCGTAGCTATTCAAATTTTAATAATTCATACCAATTCTTTTTGCTTTGGTCATGCTTAACTCCAATTAAAACAAAAAAAAATATGCATTGCTCTGGAAGGGAATTGTAGTCCCGAGATATGCATCCTCTATCTATTTAGCTGTTGTATTACAGGAACAATGTGGGCTCACTGTGCCCATGGCAATGGGAACATCATGAGTGGAGACGCAATTTGTAACTTTTTGATAAAGTATTCAATAAATAACTGAATTACCTGTGCATTGATATTAGCCTAATAAATAGAAAGGTTACAGATAATATTTACTGTATTTATTGTGGAGTGTTAAATATTGATTTGTAGGGCATGTGCCCCTCCCTCTACCCATTGGCAAGAACTACCCCTAATTTCAAGAAGACAGCACCACGGACATTTGGATGATAACAGTACTTAGTCGTTAAGGCTGTTCAAGTGCTCATTAAAATCCTTACATTGGCAATAATACCACTTTTAATAGTTTTATTTGACAATTACATGTCTCGCTAATAACCAGAAACACAGCAGAGCACGTGGGTGGTTTTATAATGAGCCATGCTTGGTTTTTTAACCAGTCGCCCAAGGTCATTAGCAGGATCATGCTATTAGCTCTTATCGCAGAACTCGACATATCACATGACAGCTCGTCGCATCGTAGAAGGGGATGTGCACTTGTTACCGCCGAAATACACCATAGCGAATTGGTGGTTCACAAAGCTGTACATTTGGTATTGTGTCCCGTGGATTTTTGATTCCACGAAAAAGACTGGAAATTGATCATTTTTGTTGGGTAAACCTGGAAAACAAAGGGAAATTTGATCCTGAAATTATGTAGCAACCCTGTTTTGTAGATACAAGTGAATTAAAAATGCAATGAAATTACACAGCTGTGAAAGAAAAATATTCTATGAAAAAACTTGCGGAAAACTTCTGCTGGAACACACATGAAGTAAGTGTTTGGTGAACTAGGCGGCGTGCACAAGACCGACATACTTGATAGTGACAATGCTGCTGCACCTTCCATCTTTCCGTCTCTCTCCAGTTCCTAGAAAATATAGAAAAGTTCCACGAAAAGTGTCATTAGTAATGTTTGCAAAACTAATGTTATTTCATACAAATATAAAATTATGAATTTCACACTGAAACAGCCTTAAGCAATCCAACCCAGTTAGCGTGAATTGAGTTGGTCAGTCACTCAGCTATTTGTGTATGCAAAGTCAATGTTCTGTAGGCAGTATAGTTGTCTGGACTAGAAAAGTCAGTTACAGTAAATCATGTATCCAGTTAGTAATTTCATGCTGCACTGTACTACTACAGGTAATATGTTCTACTTCGAACTTGGAAAAACCAACTACAGTATGTTGAGTGTCTTGTGCTTTGGGATTGGGAGTTTATATTAAGCCGAAAGAATAGTGTTCCCAATTTTTGAAACTGTATTCTGTAAATGGATTCACTTGTTTATAAGAGCAACGTATATCCCTAATACATTGTATAATGGAAAATTATTTATTATTGAGCTGATTTATTGAGTATGTTTTATGTTGATTTTTTTGTAAGGATAATTTTATGTAAATCAATGTTAATTTTCAGTAATGCTTTAATCGAGGAATTTTTATACTGTGAAAAAAATACTGTACTTCATGTCTTAACTTTTAAAAATGTTATTTTGAACCCTGAATAGCAGAATACTGGCTAGATGTTTGCCTATGATTTTGTAAGAAAATTATGTGTTTGCATTCTTAAGAATGTATGCTGTGGAACAAACATACTGGATGTAATCCGTGCAAAGTAATACTAGGCCATTTTTACATGGACACTACATAGTTTGGTGCTTTGAAGTAAGACCTTACATAGTATTTTCTTGGTTAGTGTTCTTGTAAAGTGTTAGTAGACTGTTTGTAACTCCAATTAGAAATAAGTATGGGTAATTTATATACTGTATTGAATTAAAACAATGGTATGGTTCCGATGAAAATATGTGAATATAGAATCTCTGACGAAAACCCTCCGGTCATTTAATAACAGCTGTAATTTATAAACTTTTTGTTTGGAGTGATTGGAGCAAATATGCAAAATAGCAAATGACCTTGTGAATTGGGAATTTTCAGCATCCTGCATAGTTTAGTATTACTTAAGATTATAGTGATACTTTTCTGCTGTTATAGTATTTAGTCAAATAGGAAAACATTTTTATGAAATCTTCTGTAACATATTCTGTACTCTAAGCTTGGAATGGACTTCATTTAACATGTTATTGACTTATGGTTTCCATTTGAACAACTGCTGTAATTTGCAATGTTAATAAAAATTTATTTCCTCCTGTGTATAGAAGACCTCAACAAACTTGGAACCAGCTCCAAAACTTTTGCACATTCATAAAATCTTTTTCAAAATCATGCAGACTTTGTTTTCAAATGGCCAAGTAAGGGCTACAGTAAGTAATGATAAAACCACCACCCCAGGTGAGCTAACTCTTCAGTACCTAGTCTGATTTATTTATCCTGCACTGTCAACAAAAGCCTACTTTGTTCAGCCAGCGGAATTAAAAACTATACATATTTCATTCTTCTCATCTACAACTGTGCTGCAGGTAAACTGGTCCGCCAGCTACAGCAGGTATGTTAAACATATTTGTACATGTAGTGCCCTAAGTGTTATTTGGACAAATAAATTACTTAATTTTAACACAATGTGGCACAGTACATACTGCTATTTCTTATGTTTATAATTACGTTTTGTGATTTCTCTCATAACTAAAACAAAATAAAAATTCTATAGAAGCAAGATTTTTACGAACACCTAGATTTTATGAATACCTCAATTTTACACCTGCATTGATTCTAAGAATACATTACCTTGATTTTACTATTACGTACCTTTATTTTACTAACAATGTACTTTGATTGTACGAAAACCTCAGTTTTACAGAGATTTCTATTTTTATGAAGTCATTTGAGGAATAATGAAACTTAGTAAAATCTTATTACGTAATAATAAATGTACAATATGATGCACAAGTACTTACAGAGTAGTACTTGTTGATAGAACACACACAAGAAAGGAGGAACACATTTTCCGCTGAATTGCGGAGCTTGCGACATTTCGCTGGCCACATGAAACAAGTAGTAGCTGGTTGAATGGTAACATCAGTTTACAGGAGATCCTAGTTGTAGCACAGTACAGAATCTCACAAAAAAGACTTCTGTTACTGCAACAATTTCAGAGTGGCTATGGTGCTGTCTGTGTATTGGTCCAGTGTTCCATTGGTCAATCTGTATGTCTTTCTGTCCATTCGTCTGTCAGTCCGTCCGTTCATCTGTCGGTCCGTCAGTTCATCTGTCGGTCCGTCAGTTCATCTGTCGGTCCGTCCGTTCATCTGTCGGTCCGTCAGTTCATCTGTCGGTCCGTCCGCTCATCTGTCGGTCCCTCCGCACATCTGTCGGTCCCTCTGCACATCTGTCGGTCCTTCTGTTCATATGTCAGTCCGTCCGTTCATCTAACCGTCAGGCTGTCAGTTCGTCCATCTGCCGGTTCGTCTGTCCGTTGGCCTATCAGTTCGTTGGACCATCTGTCTGCCTGTCTGTCTGCCTTCCTGTCGGTCCATTCGTCTGTCCGCCTTCCTGTCGGTCCATTTGTCTGCCTGCTTGTCTGTTGGTCCATCTGTTTGCCTTGGTTCGTCAAACTGTCTGTCCATCCAACAACAGAGCTCGGGTACTGGGATCCAGCTCACCAGTTCATTACAAAATACGGTAGTCAGCTAATCTAAATTAATTAGAATCAAGGTTTGTTTGGTTTATCAGAGTTTTATACTTTCCAAAATTCTTACAACAACTAGTGAGCAGGAAGCTTGCCAAAATCAAGAAGTCATAAGAATTGTTTCCTTAGTAGTAGCACCACATTGCTACATTAAGGGTGTGGTCTACCTCAATTTTCATTGCCATTTATTTATTTATTATTTTTACCAGGTATTTTTTTTTTTTAGACACGAAATGTGACTAAATTTTGCTCTTATGAAATTTTTTTATCTCTCATAGTTTTTGCGTAATGGCTTGTTAAAGTCATATTTTACATATTTCCGTTTTAAGGACTAGAGTACACTAAAACCAACTGATACACCAAACTCAAAAAAATCACAGTGGATAAATACATTGCAGGCTACAATGTCACGCTCATAAAAATAAAGAATATAAATTATTTGTATTTTTAAAAATGCTGAAACTGAAAATAAAAATTTTAAAAATTCAATAATTTTTTTTTAAATACAAATAATTTTTATTCTTTAATTTTATGAGCATGTCATTGTAGCCTGCAATGTATTTGTTCATTGTGATTTTTTTTTAGTTTGGTACATCAGTTGGTTTGAGTGTAGTCTTCAAAATGGAAACATGCAAAATATGACTTTAACAAGCTATTACGCGAAAACTATGAGAAATCAAAAAATTTTATAAGAGCAAAATTTAGTCACATTTTGTGTCTAAAATAAGAAAAAAATATCTGGTCCAAATAAAAAATTAAAAAATGGTGATGAAAATTGCAGTAGATGGCACCCTTAATATAAGATTTATTTTAAAATTTGGTTTTGTTTTTATACTATTTTAGATTGAATTTTTCTCACATAACTTGTCCAGATTAGCAAGGTTTGGGTTAGCTGGATTAATGCTCAGGCAACGTCCAATTCTCAACATACTCCCTAGCTCAGCACCAGTTTAATATAGCTTTGTATCTCAGTTTGATCTTCCCCACTGTATCATCTTTCAGCTTAACTGCAATATGCCAACATACTGTCGTCTGTAAATGCTGGCCTAGACAGTGAAACGTCACACTTGTTCATCATTTGTCTAATACAAAATTTTTATTCATATATTATTTTCTTTCCCCTTAGGATGAGAGGAAATATTAAAATTTTAATTTCAATCCTTAATAAAAAAATTTTTGTTAAAAATAACGTAATGTGTATTAGGTCTAATGTTAAAAATGAGTCATGGTGGTGATAAGAATGTTTGTATTTTGAGGATAAACAGCCTGAAGTAAACTTCTGAGACTATATTAAAATCTTACAAACACCTGTCCATGCAAACCTCATTATTACAAACTGAAGAAATTTAGGGCCTTGAGGTTTGTTTTAGATGTTCCACTATGTGTTGTGTATGTTTGTGCCTTTTACATTTTTATCTTGTTTTCAGTTTATTTAAATTCGGCAATATAATTTATGTTGGATGCACGTTAGTTATTTGTAATTATATGTTCAGTATTACAAGAAAAAAAAAGTGAAATATCAGAGAAAAATATTGAATTTTATTCTCAAGAACATACTACACATCTGAACCGTCCTATTCCTTGTCAACTATGAAGCCTACTGTACTGCAAATGTGATTTTTGGAAAAGAAAAAGAAAATTATTAGCCTGTAAATATTTCGTGGCTAATTCTGCTATTTGCACTGATGCAGTCAGTTGCAGAACAATTAAACAGGTCTTCACTCGTCCCTCTAGTCACAGTAGGGACTGAATAGAACCACACGTTTTTTAAATTATGCATACACTAAAAAGCAGTGTACTTGTGCTGAAGTGATTTATGGGCCCATATTTGCAACCATTTTGTACCTACTACGCTTCTCCTTAGACGTCTGTATGTGCATATTTAAATCCACTGCAGGACATTCTAGCTAGCGTGGTGGCCAGGTGACGGGCACACCTGAACGTGTCCAGTGATCACCTACTGCTGCGCTCAAGTTGTCGTGTACTTCATTCTTAAAATGAGAACTGCCCTGTTGCTGTGAAACCATGTTCCTTTGAAACCATGTTCCTAGTCTGATGTTAAAATGGAGCATGTCTAATAACTCAGAAATTCTTTCAGAATTATAAAAGAACAATTAAAGTTAAATGTTTGTGTAAAGTGCACCACAAATAATATCTTCCACAGTTCTTGCCCACACAATGATGCTGTATCTCATTTGATGTGATTGAGCGCAGAATAGGATTTTCAAATACAAAGCTGTGAATTTACAAGATCCAAACAACCACACACACACACACACACACACACCCACACACACACACACATTGTGTATTTACTGTATGTAACTTGTGCTGAATTTCTTGTGGAGGTTGTGGAAGAGTATCTGGTCCAGCTCTATCTTACTGATTGTGGGCTTCTTCCAGTTCTGAGTGTGGCTGCTAGAAACCTACCCACAATTACTGGTGTGTGGTGACACAATATTCCTGTGGGTGCTTCTGAAAGTCTAGTGGGAGTCACTGTAGTGTAGTCGCCAGTCACCACAATTCCCAGCGGGGTCGCTCCTGATTTCCATCAGGAGCACAATAATTCTAATTCCCAGGGAGGGGGGAGAATAATAATTGCTAATATTCATCTTTGAGAAGGTACAGTGGTCACCATCTTGGATAATATAGTTTTGCATTCATAAAATAACTTTAAATTATGTACTATGTTACTGAAATAAAGGATATGTAAATTATTGTATGTAGACAGGTCAATTATTAAAGGTTTGCTCCTGCTTCAAGGATTTAGGAAAGAGGCAATATACCCTTGCCTCCCTGTTGTTTCACCCTCGATTTCCACATGTTAGAAATGTGGTTAACATTGCAAAGTGCTGGTAGGTTTTTCAAGATACTTCTGTTTTGCCTGGCTGCGTGTAACTCCTAGATTTACGTTGAGGTTCCTGAAAACAGCGAGGCTAATTGAAACTACTTAAATTGAGATAGACCAGCTGCCGACTGTCTGCAGCCAAAACTTTTTAAAACATAAGAATTTCAACTCTGGTGTAGGAATGGAACAACATTATTATGAATCAGCAAATTTTAAATTTGAAAAATGGGTACTCAAATATTACTGACGTTAATCCGAAACAATTTAGAACAGTATGGCGTAAATCGAGGTCTGCAATTATATTGGTGTTTAATCTCCTCCTCACATATTTTCAGGTATTCAAGATCAATTGATTAACGACTTATCAAAACCTCTCACATTTACTTACTCATTCTTGCTCATACTCTTAATGCACACACTCACTCATACTCACTCTTATTCACTCTTGTGCATACTCACTTTCGTATATGCTCACTCTTATGCATATTCACTTTCTTATACACTCACACTTAAATTCACCCATTTGCACATACAACCACTCACACTTACTCTTATTCACACACCCACTCTCACTCACACATCCACTCACTCTCACTCACACACCCACTCACTCTCACTCACACACCCACTCACTCTCACTCACACACCCACTCACTCTCACTCACACACCCACTCACTCTCACTCACATCCATTCACTCACACACCCACTCACTCTCACTCACATCCATTCACTCACACACCCACTCACTCTCACTCACATCCATTCACTCACACCTAATCGCTCCACTCCTACTCACGCCACTCACACCCACTCACTCACACACACCCACTCACATCCACTCACTCTCACACACACACTCACATCCACTCACTCTCATCCATTCACTCTTATCCACTCACTCACACCCACTCACTCTCATTCACACACCCACTCATGCACAGTTCCATTCACACTCACTCAATCTCACCTATGCACCCACCCACTTGGATATGGTTTTCAAAATGTGTTGATGTGTGGCAATCTTGGATACAATGGCAGAGACATTTAGAACAGCCCACGTGAGACAGCGCCCAAATATTTCTGGTTAAATTCCATGAATTCTACTTCATTTTCAGATCTTGCTCTACTTTTCTCTATAGCAGTGCTGTGCCACAGAATAAATTAGTAGTAATAGAAGTGACAAGATAAGCATTTTCATTATTGTTATAGTTCCAGATCTTGGGGCGTACAGGAATATAAACAATTCCAAGTGAATTTGAATCATTTTTTCGTACAGGATGTGGCAACATAACTTCCTTTCTTAACACTGCAATAAATATGAATCGGAAAGTTTCTATTTTAATTGATATATAATGCAGGTGCATATCTAAAGTTTGGTTTAACACTTTTGAAGAACAAATCAGGTAGGTAACACCCCCTACTATCCATTCACTGAGTAAGCCGATTTCTGGCGTTTCTCATGACACTTACCAGCATAGCAGTGGATAAGTTGGAAATTTCTGCCTGGATGTTAGCCTTCAGGATGCGTAGAGTCCTTGTACGGTTAACATAAATGTGCGATATTAATTCACAAAAAAAAAAAATCACAAGGGCCCAAATTGGGGGAGTGGGCTGGCCACTTCAAATCGCCACTTATTGAGATGAGGCGCTCCGGGAAGTGTTTCCTCAAAACAGCCATCAATGCCCCTGAAGTGTGGACCATTGGTCCATCTTATTGGAACCAAATGTTCCCCAAGTCCAATTCATCAAGCCAAGGGCATAAAAAGTTCCTCCAATATGTTTCCTCACTGTTCCAACGCATGTTGCTGATTGAATTGACTGTGGTGAGGAACAAAACTTTACACCAACGCCTCTGGAATGAGATGTCCATTTCCTCCCTGGTAAAACATGTACAGCCTGAATGTCGCACATTTCAAAACAGAAAGTCATTTTGCAGCATCCTGTGTAACATCTTGTAGAGCTTGAGACACTGTAATTAGTTTGTATATTAATTAAATATTATAAATGCTAAACATGATGATTATAGGCTTAACATGAGAGAGTAACCAACTATATCACAAGCGATGGAAACAAGCTTTTTAACCATTGTAATTGTAGCTTATTTATTCGATGGTACTGGGCAGAAGATCGTTTTATGTACGGGTAAACTACAGTGGACACTTGTGTTGGGATTACACTGTTTGAAGTATATTCAGGTCATGTTCCAGTTGATAATTTAATAATTATTAAATTAGTATGGTTTCAGTTACAATGCTGTAAGATAATTTTGTGTTCAGCAAGTATATTTACATCATGAATAGTATATTATTTTGAACCAGGACAGGTTGTAGCAGTGCAAAGAAAGCATTATAATATTGTTTTTTGTATTTATTGTTTATTTTTATCATTAGATATTTGTTCTCTTTGGAAGAAACAGTTATCTTGAATACTGTCATTTTGTAAACTAGCATCTCGTAATCACCAATAATTTAAATTTAGTAGTTAAGACAAGCTTTGAACGTGTGTGTTTACAGCTAGTTAGCAGTGTCACTGTCTTTGTTTTTCTTTGTTTTCTACGTATGATTTGTATTGGGGTGGAGTCCAGAAGGATTGTGTCGATGAGAGAGTTTTCTTGTGAATGCTGTTTGGCTAGTGAGAACATACTTTGCGTTTGCGTCCAAGTAGCTTCCCTCTCCACCGTGTTGTGTGAGTGAAGGCATTGCATCATCAAAATCAGGTTGCTCTCCTCAAGGCTGCTTGCCCTGAGGAAAATCGATGTAGTTATAATTAGTATATTTCATTATCTTTTTGGAAATTTTGTTATGATGTATGGTGATGGTGATATGGGAATTTATTAAAAATTAAATTGTTTCGTAACTCTGCATCAGTTATTTTGGACATGTAACCGTCAACTTTTAAGCTGTGGCCTCCTCATCCATGGGGTAACGAACATCTTAAGGTGACCTTTAGAAGACGACACAGTCTGTGGCTCTTGTACATGGACAGGGTGCCTTGCCTCCATGCAGATTGCTCTTATGGGACTATAGTATGTTCCTTCTCTGGCTTTAACCTTCTATCCCCACCATTTTTCCCCTTTCACCTTCTCCCAAGAGTACTTTTGTTCCCGTCTCCTTTCTCCCACTACCACTTTTTCTTTCTCCCCATTCTCATCCTACCACTTTCCCTACCTCTTCTAATCCTGCCACTTCCGCTTTCCCCTTTAATTCCCTCTTATACTATGCCCTTTCCATTCCCTTCTACTACATCCTTATCCCCTTATTATCAAATTTTTCCTTCCTGCATTCTTCTGCCCTTCTTATGTACCTCTCCTCTGTATCCATTATATGGTTGCAGAAGAAATAAACACTGCAGTCGACCAGCTCAGAGAGTCGTTAGTTGTGCTGGTATATAACGACTGCCTGAAAGTGGTGCCCATAGCATTCTGCAGTATTTTAGTTGAATAATGTCTGTGTAGTATTTTTAGTACCTAATGATTTTATTTTATACACTATTAGTTCTTTGCTACATAAATTCTGTACAGTTAAGTTTGCCTGATTTTGACATTTCAGATCTGAAGAGAGTGTCTGTAAACAGGATTGCGTGGGTCCCTTTTTTCTCTAGGAAGTCATGTTGGTTTGAAGTTAAACATATTGGCGGTGCCAGTATGCTTCTCAGAAGTGAAGTCTCAAAATCAGGCAAACTTACACACTATAGGTAGAGACCCGTAAATTTTGCGGGTTCAATGACTTGTAGACTAGACTCCACAGTCCAGTGTACACTCTGTCTTCAGCTACTTGTACATTGTCTGCTGTGAGTGGACAGTTGTATATGTGACAAGGTAGTGCGGCAGTCAGTGAGTGTTTTCATACAGGTCTGCTATTGGTTCACAGTCCTCAAGGAAGAGTTTCAGTAACAGAGCTCCAATCGTTATAATAATCAACGTATACAGGAGTTTGAAATCTAATATCTTCTCAAATGAATTCGCAAATTTTACGTGTGTCTGTCGGTTATGCAGAAATAGATGTACTTGCTGATCGGAGGAATTAATAATCTTCGCTGTTGTTTAGGAACAAAAACAAATCAAGTCACTTATGGGATCACACGACAGCAGCTGGCAGATCAGACGATAATACAATCCCATCACGGGAACAGTGCAGACATACAAACTGTCATATTATAATGGATAGAGTATAGAATGGTAGTAAGTGACTGTGATGTGATATTTCTTCTGTGCTTAAGATTTTTTTTTTTTTCTTTTCCAGAAGGCAAACGGTTGAATGTTCCTGTAGATGAGTGAAACAACTTGGACAAGAAGCTTGAAGCCTTTTAGCCAAGGCCTGTGTGGTAGTCGTATATGGTAGTGTGGCTTGCCTATTATTATAGTTCCTTTGTGAGGCTTGCAATGCAATAGCATTAGTTGTGTGGGTTATTGCAAACTTTTGCTTTGAGCCATGTGAGAGAATAGTGTGTTTAGTTGATTAGTTGGTAGCACTCAATGGCAGATGCCAGTCATACCTACATACTGACATAGAACATTTATACATGAGTGTAGTATTGCTCGCTAGTTTGTATTTGTTCCTGTTTTGTGGCACAGGTATTTCGAAACCTTACTGTGCCTGCTCAGCTAAAACGTATTACTCTGTGTTACCACACATTTAATTCATTATTAACCTACAATTTTGTTCATGTGGTCACATGTATTTTCTATGCCTGGCTATATAGTTAGTTACCTGTTTAGTCATGTGTATTGTGTCGTTTGCATCAGTATTCTGATAGTTGTAGTTCGTCATAGTTGCAGTGATGGTAACAGTTTTGTTAGCTGCTGAGTAAAACTTGATTATGTGAAGTGTTTTTAATACATGTATGTCTCTGTGCCTTTTTGCCGTTGAGATAATAGGTATTAGTTTATTGGTATTGTCGAGAAGAGGCATCTCTAGTCACTTTATGTGCCAAAAAATTATTGTTACTGTATCTTGTTTCTTAAGGCCGTATATTTGTTCTGCACAGTTTATCGTCATGTTGTGGTAATATTATCCTAATACATGGTGCAGTGTATTTAGCACATTTACTGTCAAATACAGCTAAAAAATATCAAGTGCCTATTGACTATACTGTAATTCTTTTACAAAGCCAGCATAATGTTATTACATACATATATCATTGATGTTACCAGGAAATAGTACAAGTAATGCTTGAAATTAAAAGTTATGAATGTGTGTTAAAATTCCTTAAAAATGATCCTTTGTTAAGTACATTACTTTAGAGGAGAGATGATGTTCCTTGCTTCTGTGTTATTACAGGTGTGTCTTGCGTGCAAGTGTGGTAAATGTTTTGTTTTGGAAATGTTGTGTAGTGACTTGAATCCAATATGATGATATTTTAGGTTTCTGCTAATTTCTGTTTTCAGCCAGTTCGTATCTTCCCACTGCATGTAAAAATTAACATTACTGCATGGTTTTGTTTACATGGTCCTTACAATATTTGTATCGACATTACACTGCTTTGAAAATTGTTTTGTACAATATCTACACATTAAATACACAAATGATCAATAACAGCTTTTGTAAACGGTAGTCCATTAATAATACCTTCGAAGTAACTTCGTAGGTTTATGCACATCACCTCTTCTGTATACTGTACATATTTGCACAGCAATCCCTCTATGTGTCCTACCAAATAATTTGTACATGTTTTGCAAAATATAATGCCAATAATTTTGCGTGTAAACTGTATATTATTACAGTTTAGCTCGTTTAAATATAGATGCATTATTATAGCAGTGGCAAGTGACTGCAAATGTCTTGAAAACGGCCCGGAAGGACCAGATGTTCTCATTAATGGGTGGGTGTGTGTGTTTTTTTATTTTAAAAAGTTAGGCAGGTCTGTTTCAGGTTTCATGTCTGGAGTGGTATTGTTTAAATTAATTAAATACTGTACGTTTAATTTGATGATGCTGTGCTCAGAAGTTACATACTTATTTATTTATTTTAAAATTTATAACCTGGGTAAGAACTGATAATGAAATGCTTGTAACTTGAACTGTGACACAACAGATTTATATTACAGTAATCATATAGTATTTTCAAGAATGCAAGCATTAAATGTAGTTGGTTGTGTTTAGCTCTTAATTTCTTTCTGCCATATTATTGAATAGGTATGTATTATAGCATGTATTTTCGTGCTCAGATAAACTGAAGTTTGCATTCACACTTTTACCACTTGTTTTGTTAGTAAATATTCATTTGTTGTTATCATTTCAGCACAGTTTGCAGCATGTAATTTACTTTCTTGAGTTAGTTGTAATACTGCCAGAACTGACTGATATCGTTAAGTACATTTTTGTAGTTATTTATGCCTTACACAAATTAAAAGTGTTCAATGATCATAGGGTGCTCATCTGTTCAGACAGCACAGTCTGTCTACTTTTTTCATATTTCATTGTTTAGTACAAATATTTATTGCAGAAGACTGATGTTTTTCTAATTACTATCTATGTGTCATGGAATTGATATGTATTTTAAAAATTTTCTGCCACATTTTTTGAAATTATATGATTTTACATTTGGAGGAGTTCATTGAGGACTTATTGTTAATTAGTAGGTTAGTAGATACATACTACAGTAGTGGCATAAAATGAATTATTAAAGCTTCTGTAATGTAATTTGTGTGCACTATTGCTGTGTAATTTGGGTCTGATCTTGCCTCTTACGTATTAACAGTGTATGCATGTGTGTTTCTGTTGAATGCGGAATTAACACAGTTCAGGAGGAATTTACAGTAATTTTTGAACAGTTTATTACTACCTTATACACATTAATAAGAGTCGTTACCATACAACAATATAATGTTTTCTGTTCCTGGCTGGGTATATTTTATGGCCACTGTTCAACTGTTTGTGTCTGTAATTTAATGTTTTTTGTTAAGCTTGTCTTCCTTTTTGAACACATTCTGGTAATGTATTTGTCAGCATTTTAAGAAATGTCTTTTTGTAAATCAATTAAACATGTCTGTATACAGTTTACAACTTGTGCACGATAAATACATACGTATGTTTGTTTGTCGTTCATATTACTTAATGGTATGTTCCGTTACATTATGTCATTTCTGATATAATATTGGTATCCTTGCCAATAATTTAGGACATAATACTAATAATTCAACTCTTGTTTGAAACGTGTGTTCCTTTCATTACTGTGAGAAGTCCTATATGTCAGTAGCTATGGTAGTATTGTAGTCACAAAGACCAGCATAAGTGGTCATTGTAGTGTACTGTATACAAAGAAACAATGTATTTCTTGATGTTTATTTCTGAATTTGAAGCATTTGTCTAGTTATGTATTTTCCATTTCTGAAAACCTTGTGCACGTAGTTTCGTTCTTGTTTTGAAGTTACTACAGCAAACCTCAACTATATCAGGAAAATGTGCTGATAAGATAGCATGTCAATGGACAAAGCAAGTTTATGTTTGTCTTACAAGCGTCCACACTTTAGGGCGGTCAGTTGAGAAGTTCCTACTTAAAATCCAGGTTGTTGCACAGCTTGACTGCCCTGAAAGAGAAGTATGCTTAATGTTTGTAATATTTTAGGAGTAAAATTTTGGGGTTCTTGTCAGTGATAAATTAGATTGACTACATATTTAATTTATGTTATTATTTTACAATACCGTATTTACTCGCATAATGTCCGCAGTAGTTTGATCCTTTTTTTTTTAAAAATGGGGTGCGGACAGAAGGGGTTTCAGAAAAAAATTCCAGAGTATACATTTATCCGTATTTACTCATCTGTAGCATGGTTTTTTAAATATAGATAAAGATTCCTGGTGTGTGCGGAAAACGTGAGAAAAAAGGCAAGATAATCGCGTTAATCCATTCATGCGCCGTTTTGCTACTTGCTGTACAGTCATTTGGGGTAACTTTGTACAAATACATCTTTGTTCTAGATGAATGAATTTGTTAATCTTGAAGTTTGCATAGTAATTGAATACCACTAATGCTATTACATAAAAAGAAATGCCTGGCACAATGTTACCCCAAAATGGTACAAAGTTACCCTAAATGACTGTAAATAAATCGTAAATGTACAGATATATCCATATTTACTCGTCTATCACATTTTCTTTTTCTTAAAAATAAAGGAAAATGTTTCTTAGGTTGTGCGTGAAACATACGAAAAGGCAAGAGAATCTCGTAAATCCATTCACATGCAACACCTGTTAATCCATTCATGTGTGGAACATGTTAAAAAAGACAGAGGTGGATACTATGTAAATTTTTTTAAAAACTTGCTTAAGGCTTAAAAAATAAGACTGCAGACATTACATGAAGGCGGACATTATGCGAGTAAAAACGGTAATTCTTTTAAAAATTTGGCTTTGTTTAAATTATAATTAATCATAGGTCCGTGAGCCTGACTTAATATTTTTCTTCTCGAGCTGTGAACAAAACATTTCAACTTTATGGATTACACATGTGCACGGTAATGCATATAATTTAAATACTGTTGTGCCCATAGACCTTTTTAACCATGCATTAAAAATGAACAACTGTGCATTTTTCACAACTATAAACTTTAACCTCGATCCTGTGTTGTAAGTTGTAACTGGTATTGTTCTTTTGGGTTTCTCACTCACCTTTATAAATGTGAAGCTCAGCTATTCGTAATAATTTATATTTGCTCAGTTCATTGTACTTCTTTTTTATTGTCAACTTGGAAAAAAAATTTGATTCATTATTTTGTTGGAAACCAAAGTACCGGTACACAAAAAAATCAATTTTTTGAAGTGATAATACTTTATGAATATTTTTCAAAAAGAATCTAAATATTTGTGTAGTCTTAGCCAGCTGAAGCCAACTTGTTCGCCGAAACGTCGTGTAACATGCTCCAGCACATTGTCGGTTTTGTGATATTTGTAACTATCAAGCTCCGTGGTACCCTGTAAAGTATTTTTATTTCCTCAATTTTAATATGTAATAAGTTTAAAAAAAAAGTGTTTGTTTTGAACCTTCATTAGTTTGGAAATTGTGTCTTTCTCCCCCCACCCGTACCCTATCCACCTCCCTCCGTCTTCCACTCAATAGTTGTGTAGGCATATTGTTCTCATTCATAGCTGCGAGTAACTTAGTTTTAGAGATTGGCGATCATGACTGACATATCACTCCCATGTGTACTTTCTGTACGCCACTGCCGTGAAATTCTAATTTGCAGATCTAAATATGTGTGTGGCTTTTTGTTCTGAATTTTGTTGTGTCTTTCGACTAAACTTTGGAAGTGAAATGAGGGGGGGGGGGGAAATACAGTAGTACAAATAATGCAAACTGTGTATTTGCAACTTATTTATTGAAGTGTAGTGTTTGTAATATATATACTAAAATTAGTAATTTCGCATCTCTGTGTAAACACAGTAGCTTGACCTTACTTAGATGTACAGTATTGAAATTAATGCTGGAAATTATTTAGTTCTGTTGATTCGTTTGTAAATATTTCTTTATACAGTGGTGTTCCTTAAAATACAATTTTTTAGTTGAATTTGTAGCATTTGTGGTTTATTTTTCCTTTTTGTTTACCTGTTGGCTGATGTTAATTTGCTGTGAGTGTCCTTTGTGGTGTATAATAAGGACTTCTAGCTTAATGTTTCTGAAAGATCACCAGCTAATCAATTTTTTTTTTGTTTGTAAAATTTTGAAATTAAATTTAAAAAATGTGTGCCATTCACTATTATGTACTTAAGAGTTCATTTTGTTATATTTTTGTCACATTACAAACAATATTCTTGTTTAGTAGTGTATAATAACCATGAAAATATAATGGAACACTGAAGGTGGTATTCATGAACATTCTTGCAACATCAGACCCGCAAATTTTTCATGGGGAAGAGTTCGGACTCTCGCAAACTACCATCCAAATGTTCTCCTAACATTATTTCATTCATGGACAACTTTTGCGTGTCCCACTATTATGCAGCTTTTGCAGGTGCATTGGTTTTTCAAAGGCCCTGTGCAAAGCTTAAACTAGAACGCAAGCTCTCGGTAAAATGGTTAATGTCCTTATAACTTTTTCACCAGAATTGCCTCCCGCTAGAATTACTGATTCACACTATTATTACTGAGCATGAAAAAGTAAATATTTAAAGCTTTGATTAAATTATGGTAGACAGAATTAAAAAGAGAAAAATACTAATAATATCACAGCAATCTAAATAAATTAATTCCTAAGTTTTTTTTACTCTAGGTGAAGGTAGAGTAGTGGTAAAGTCACCACCGACTGCAAAGAATAATGTTTCGGTTAAAATCTGGTCCGGATCTTCTAAAATTTTTTTATCTAATATAAACTGCAAATTTATTCAATTTAAAAGATTAACATTACAAGATATGTGTGTATTTTACTTAATTATTCGTCTACATGAAATAACCCGATATTTTAATGTTACGTATGGTAAGGCCTAATTAGAAACTGTTTACGAGGGATTGTTGATGTTTTGAAAAATCTATGAGTGAGGTTAAAAAAGGTTAAAAAATATATCTATATCAGCAGAATTTTTTTCTCGTAACTGGTAGCATAGCATCCATCATGGTATTAACTCCTTAAACATTAAAACAGTTGACAAAATGCATTGCTGTAACCCCAATTAATTACAAATAATGTAAGTATTTTATGTGGAGAAAAAATTGATTAACACAACAATTTTTGCTGCATTCATTAACATATTCTGCGTGTTAACATATTACCAGGATAAAAACAAATATTAACAGTTTACCGAATCAGTCACAAAATAAAATTACTACTAGTATTTCATTAAAACAATTAAAATTATGGGAACAGAAAATCTTCCAAAATTTTTAGTTATGTTAATTATAATACATCAACTAACAAAGTTAAAAATAAATTGTCTAACCTATCGGGTTTGAATTTCAAAACATTATTATGAGTGCCTGAACTATAACTACCCAACTATTTATTCTGCTTGTATAGTAGCCCACAAATATCAAGTAACATATCGTCTGCCTAGAATGAAAACCTCGTATGTTAGAGAAACCAAATTTTTCAGGAGAACCAAAAAACTGTCTGTATATCTTGTTTGAATATGTTATTATTTTAATGTAACAGTGTTGGTACTAAAATTTGCTCCTGATAGGTAAAACATTGAAACTATTATTTAAAACTCACCATGAAGTAGCTTCGATGTACATGTTTTTCATTCTTAAAATGACGTTTGTAAAACATACGAGGTTTTGTATTTTTCCAATAGAATCAAGCACAAAGCAAAACATGATGTTGTAACCACAATAACAGATGAGATACGAGGTTTTCATTCCAATAATCGAAAAAAGAGATACGAGGTTTTCATTGATAAATGACTGTAAATGTTTACACTGAAGTGGTAGAGTTGAAGACGAGAGACAAATTTGGACTATTCTGTACAATAGTTGTCTTCGTGACCAAGACACTACTGTACTCTTCAAAAGTTAGCCTCTGAAATTTACTTTTCAAATAATGATCTTACAAGGATGTATGCAGTGTATCTAATCACAAAACATGCATATGGTTTGTAGCACACCTATGTAATTTATTACAGTTAGGCATTTAAAAAAAGAAAAGGCAGAAAAATTAACTGGGATTAATTTTGATGCACGTCGACTCCCCCCCATCCTGTGACAAGCATGTACTAGACAGACTGTGTGCTGATCTATGTTGCCTGGATACTGCAGACAACTAAGGTGAGGATGACGCCAATGGTGCACTCTCAAGTGTCTGTCGTTGGGATGTACAGTCTTTCCTAGTCTTGTTCGTATTCTAGCTTGCTTAGTATGCCAGCTATAGTTTGAAGTCCAAGTTACTAATACCCCCTGGTAAGCTCGTAAGCAGTTACGTTTTAAAGGATAATGTCCTCTGTTTGTAAGCCATTAGAGTCTGAATAAACCACTGGATTAAGTTTGACTCTTACTGTTGAAGCTCTTCCACTGCCTTCCTACCTAAACTCCCTAGCCTTCCAAACCAATGTCATTACTATTACCTTTTTAACAATAAATGTGCCAGCCTTCTTTGATGCCTGGTTTAGCCCACCAATCCTCACTGCATTCTGTACCGTATACCATTTGTTGCCTTAGAGCTTTCACCATCTTCATAGCTGACATAATCAGGGCATATCTAGTTATTTCGGTTTGGAGGGTGGGGTGTCCCACTCCCATCTTGTAGGTATAGGCCTATATTTTAGATTTATATTTTATAGGAGGGGGGCAGTATATATTACAGTCTCAATGCTAGGAAATAACAAATTAATAGAATAAAATATGTAGTAGGTATTTTTAACATTTTTGAACCTGTAAGTTGGTTAACTTTGCACCACCATGATACTTATTTTATTCTATATTGTTTGCTGAAAGAGTAATTATCTTTACCTGAGTATGTCAAGTTATGTTTTTAATGCCAAGCCTTGATCCAGCTTCACTCTGCCAAATGTCATAAAAACTAAAATTTTTGGTGGTGCAACCTAAACCCAGTTTAGGGTTGTACTGCATTCCACTTTTAAAAAATTCACAGGAAAATTTCAGTGTCAATCTGAAGGTATGTGGGTTAGGTTCAGTCCGTATTGCATACGGAAGCCCTTATGCGTTTTGTTCGTAAGACTATGTGGGGAAGAAACTACATGCCATTTTTTACAGTATGTGAATTGCGAATGGGGTGTGCTCTCAATACGTGAAAGGAGTTCTTGTTTTATTGGCTCTTCAGATAATCTATCCCCGGATTTTCACTTGTGGGAATTCTGTCGGATGATACTGCTGCTGGTCAACTGGTTTTCTTGGGGATCTCCCGTTTGTCCCGCTCCTTCATTCCAACGCTGCTCCATACTCACATCATGTCACCCCTCACCAGCAGTTAAGACCTGGGTGTTAAGTGCTGACCGAAATCACTTCACTTCTTATGATAAATATTTCTTATTGTTACTTTATTAGTTTTATTAAGCTTTAATTAATAATTGCAGACTTTTGAAAAGCACTGAAATCACAGCATATGTACAAGACACCCTGAATAGCAGTAGCAAGTCTTAAAAATCATCATATGGCTGTTGATGTAACAGTGGCTGTTTCCGAATTCATAGGATTAATCCTCGGATCCTTGAATCCTCTCAGCCTTCACAGCAATGCATCCTTTGCGGCGAGGGTGCATTTGTGTGTAAAAATACCTTCCGAATTCCCAGTTCAAACAAATGGCTGTCGCAAGGGCATAATGATGCTTGCCACGCATCCTTGAGCCAAGGATGTGTAGAAGGGTGCATCTTGGATCCTCGGTAGAATTCGGACACAAATAAAAAATGGCCGCATCCTTCATGGTGCACTTTTCAAGGATGCGTGGGTGCAAAGGATCCTTCAAGGAACTATTCGGAAACAGCCAGTGTCTGTTAAGGTAAAAAAGTTTTTGGAATAGAAGCTAATGCAGTGATGAGTGGATGAACAATATGAATTAGGTGCAGCTCTTTAATAATGCCTGGTGAGTGAATCTCCTTTAACTTCTGTAAAACCCTGTTAAAAAGTTTCTGGAGGGATGACTAAGATTTTAACTTAATAACCAGGAAATCATCTTAAAAGTGTCCTAAGTTACTATTGTTTTCATAAATATGTTAAAATAACGAATTCAAATTAATTGAGGGAAAATAATCTTTAAGGGTTTTATTGTAGATTACGAAGACATTACCATAGAAAATGTTCTGGTAATTGATTACGCGTGACTAGAATATTCTTGCAAACCATTACACTCTGTGCAATTTGGTTAGTTACAGGATGGGCTAAAATTTCCTTGACCACGCTTCGTAGTGTGTTGGAAACTTATGTTCATAATGTTAAATCTGCAATATTTGGAATTGAAATTAGAGAAAAAATTGTATTTAGTAAATACTTATATGAATTTTGCCTCTGTGACATATTTTTAGTAATCAATTTGTGACATAAATTGTTTTAACTTTGATTCCTGTACAAGAGATTGTTCCAAAGAAATGTATTACTGTGGTAAAATACTTGCTCACAAAGTTGATGAACTCTTTTCCAGGGCTGACTATTTTGTCTTTCAACTAAAACTTCCAAAAATATATACGGTAGATTTCATTAATAAATTGTAAGCAATAATTTTTCACTATAGGTACTCTGACCTCTTAAATATGCTGGTCAGCGGTGTACCAAGACCTCGTAGGAGCTCGCAGGTTCCATCCTCTGGGGTTACTTGAGGTACCTGCAGTAACTCTATAGACTTTTTCAGGAATATTGATTTTATTTATGTTTAAGGTACGGTAACAGACAAAACAAAAATGTGTAACAAATTAACGTCGACATGTAACTTAAATGGTCAGTGTAATTTGTCATTCTAGACTACCACATGCTTTACAAAAAAAAAAATGACACAAGCTACCACAAGTGTCTCAGGTAACCCCAGATGATGATAATCAGCCCCCGGTTTTAGGTAACAGGCACCCTGGGCTAGTTAAACTGAACCACTCCTCCCTGTCTGCACAAAGCATTGGAAACAAATGCAAGTTGTATCCCATGCCCACCTCTCATAGCTGTCGTGCAGGGCAATCGTCCAGTTGCCCAGTTATAACACGGGGCCTGACTGTAACTAGTGTGTGTGTGTTTTTTATAGAGCAGAATAGCAAGCAGTTTCTAATGATGGCAAAAACTTGGATGGAAAAAAAGTGGTGTGTGAAAGAGGTACGTGTCAAAGATTGAACCATTAATTCGTATTGTTACGTTTATGGAAAAACATACTTCTTTTTGTTGTTTGGTAATTGTTTGAGTATTCCGTAAAACGTACAGTTTATTATAATTTATACAATCTGGGAATCTGTCGATATAAGTGAGACTCTTAGTTTAAATATCAGGTACTGCTTTAATTTACAATATATACAAACTATTACATTACATTTACGATGTTCTTTACAGAGGGAGGCAAGAATAGTTAGAGACATTTATGATAACTTATGAGCCACTCAATTTAGTTACGACGGTGACAGTCCCACCTTGTTAATGATGCCGAGGCTGATATAAGGAAACATCCACAGCGTTCGGCACGTCGTAGATCTGGACGTCGTGGTGCATCTTGGTAGTGGAGTGGTCCTGGCGACGATATGGGGCAGACAGACCTCGTAGGTAGCGTGACACGCCCCTTTATCGAGCCCTGTGTGGCAACTCGTACCGCTGTTGGAGTGGGGAGTTCTGCCTTGCAGTTTGCAGCAACTTATGTTTAATATTTTGGAATTCCTGGCCGGGTGGCCTGGTTACTGAGTGCTGTGTTAGAACCAGGGTTACATGGTTCATAATAGTATACAGCTTGTAAACATGTAAATGTCACAAAAGTAAATCACTGAACACAGGAGTTGGTCCATGTATTTTATTCATATTGCTGGAGAATATTCACAAAAGGATAAGAGTTTAGTAACAAGACTCACATGTGCATCTTGTCTTTCATATAACTTCCAGTAGATAATCAGTTGTAACCCATATTCACTGTAGTATATCAGGTAGCTACAGCCATTTTGTGACAAAACTTACACAACAGGTATCACATACACGATGTCCTTCACGAAACTCCACATAAAGAAGTGAAGTCATGTCAGATTGGGCACCTCGTGAAGGCTACAAGATGAGACATCCCGACAATCCAAGAACCGGCAAGTGTCTTTGTAAAGTTGAAGCACAAGTTGGGGTCCATTGCGTTGAGAGGATCCGGATTGGAGAGAGTCATTCAGATATTTGATTCAAACTATTCATGAATGATTTGATATGGAGTTAATACTGTAATGATACGTAAGAGTAGAAGAGATACACTGACAATTGCAAACATGTAAGAACACATGCAACCATTCTTAGGGAATGGACACTTCAGCTTTGTTACATTTGGCCTCTCTTTTTGCTCCTCGGTTTTCACGTGGGCACGAGGTCATAATAATACAGGTCAAAAAGAACACATTGCAGAAGAACACCTAAGAGATTTCACCATGAAAATATGGAAGTAAAAATTCTGAATGTAGATAAGAATATGGAAACTTAGTATTTTAATTTAATACAGGCACAGGTTACAGATAAAAGTTAAGGAATTACTATGATTCAATCAAAAATTTATTATTTTATATTTTTAAAACTTCATGAAACTTGCAGTTATAGTTAGGTAACATACAAGTATTAATGTCAGCCTGGAAATAAAATGCCTACTGTTTATCACATTTCAGTCGTTTTATCAACAGAACAAATAAATAAAATGATATGGAAACGCCAGTAGCAGACGTGTCCTCACAACTCCTTTTCAAGAGCAACAGTATCGAGAGGGTATCACCTAAGTGACCTCAGCATATTTTGACCTGACGAGTGTGTGTGCATATTTTGTTATGTATGTGTATGATTGTTTATATATAAATTATTATGTAACCATGACAAGTCCAACGACACTATGCAGTGTTACTGTGGATGCTTACTTGATAAATAAATTTTAAAAAGTGGAATATCCAGCACCTTCTTGATTTTAGTGAATTGAAAGTGAAAGAGACAAAGGGTCAGAAAGTGAGGTCAAGTGGAACAAACCTTTCTTTGGCTGAATATTAATGGGTGAAAGTGGAACAAACCTTTCTTTGGCTGAATATTAATGGGTGAGCCAGCTCTCAGAACTGATCGCCATTCCTTGGGGTGCGTGTTATGCTTCCGCTAACGTGCCTCCGTGCAATGGCATTGACAAGGGAGGGGGGGGATCCAAGTTCAGCCCCTCCCCCCCTACAAATATGGACAAAAAAAATTAAACTATGTAATTTAGAATTTATCTAGAAATTTTGTAGGTATGTATGTAATACTGATAAACTAGTAAATCTGTTAGGGAGTATTCAGAGCAACCATTAGTAATATTCTTTACCCAAACATTTCTCATCCGAAAAAAAAAAAAAAAAAAAAAACCTAATATTACTGCCACTGGTATATTCAATTTTTTGATACTAGAACTGCTTAAGTAACACCATTTTGCACCTTAGAACCCAAATGGACCCCACTTTGACTGTGGGGATCGGTGTTCCTTTATGAAGTTTCCCATTTGAAACACGCACCTCCCCCTACCCTCCACAAACATAAATCCTGGCTACGCCACTGCCTCCCGTGTGTGCTGAAATAACCCACACCAGAGCAGGACCTTGGAAGAGAGAGTAAAGCTTGAACCAACAGCCTGGGGGAATGTATGTATGCATATCAGTGGCGAATATTCCATGGAACCAAGGGAACCATTGGTTCCCTACTTCGATGTAGAGCAAATAATTGTGTGTCGTCTAGTAAATTATGGCATTGTTAAATGTATATCAACGTTATTTAAACAAATATCGTATCTGTAGCGATGGTGCGTTCCCGTTCTGTTTCCGGCGTTGGCCTATTTTTCTTCATACCTGCTCTGTGCCACAGCCTTCCTCCATGCCTCCTCGCTGCCTCCCCTGCCACCCGCCGCCCCTCCTTTGCGGAGCATTCTCCAGCACTTCGGGCCCGCCACCCCTTCTGCCTTCGGGTATTTCCGTGTGCATTCGGGACAGCGGAGCAGAGGGAACCAAGCCAGTCGCCCGGTTCCTCTGAGAGTACGGAAAGTACGTATTTCTGCGAGTTTTCACGTTCAAAAAAAGAGCTATATAAAATTAGTTTAGTTGTTTGTTTTATCCGTTATTTATACTAAGTGGTGTTATACCTTCCTTCGACGTCTGGATGGCCGAAGACGAAGGTAAATTGCTCGCTTGTTAGACGTGTACAGTTATCAGCTTTGCCTGCACTTTGCTTGTTGGCCAAGGGAACCAAGACAGTCTTCTGCGGGCGCTGGTGGGTAGAAGCACTTATGTCTAGGTACTTACACGATGAAGCCAGCTTCGGACGTTTCCGTAACTTTGATTCGGGTATGTTCGGTATCGCGACATCTCCTTGCCTCCCAACGTACCAACAGCTGTCCGGTACTCACCCCACCTCCTCCATCATATGCATCACAGCACTAGACAGCTGTCAAGTCTCGCCACGTGTTCTTGTTAAACACAAGTAACAATGCAGCAAAATATAAAGTAAAACTGTTGGGAAAAGTTTGAGATATTTTAAACAAATTATTTACTACAAACCATAACCATTTTAACATATTATCAGCAGAACATAGTAAAACAAAAAGTGCAAATGTTGAACAAATTTCAGAATTTTTAACACGTTTTAATAAACTCGCTTTCTTACCTGTTTGTCTATTCGGTAACAATAAATAGTGAATTAATTTAGGGTTTTATTAACTCGCTTTCTGGTCTCGCTGTTCGGTACAAATTTTGTAATCGATTTTGAACTGTTTCCGGATGAATTAGAGTCCTGAAACCATAGACGTAGCTCAGAACTAGATGATATTGCAATGTAAAAGGGGGAAATTGTAATAAAAATAGTACTAAGTTTAATACACATGACTGCAAAATTTCACACACACGAGACTTAAACGCAGGAAATAATTTTAAATATATCATGATTTTAAATACCGACTCTAAAGTACAAAATAATTCATCCTATAAACACATTTAAAACATTTAAGGTAAAAAAATGTGGCGTGCTTGTAATAGATAACTGAAGTATGAATATTTCCCCAAAGTTCATAATTAACAATTTTATTGTTAACTGTTGTGTGAATTTTCTCAACGACAGCTACTCTTTAAATTCTTTGTTACTATCTATTGCATGCACCTCAGGTTTTTTTTTTTTTTTTTCGTTGAAATCTTACACACTGT
This sequence comes from Medauroidea extradentata, assembly GCA_003012365.1. Taxonomy (NCBI): domain Eukaryota; kingdom Metazoa; phylum Arthropoda; class Insecta; order Phasmatodea; family Phasmatidae; genus Medauroidea; species Medauroidea extradentata. Next base: position 78,484 of record PNEQ01025671.1, read on the forward strand.
TTAATGGGGGAAATTATTTTGTATTTGTTTAGTCAATTTTAAAAACGTAATACATTAAAACAATTTTTAGTTATGTTTCAACAGAGTAATTACTACAAAAACACAATCGCTTTAACATATTAGGGTTGCAAAGAAATAAATTACTGTAACTGTTGAAAAAA
>PNEQ01025672.1:0-63822 GCA_003012365.1 Medauroidea extradentata
GTGCACGTAATGCACTGAAGCAATGTGTGTCAGAAATCTTTTCACCAAAAATTAGTGGCACTAGTTATTAGTTACGAATAAGTAAAGTAATCATTTGTATGGGCGTTGTAATTCTGGAGTTAATACCAGGACAAGCTATAATGCAAGATATTTGAAGAGAAACATTTGCGAGTGGATCATAGTAAGATACGTATTGAAGTGATCTTGAACCAATAGCAAACCTGCAGGAAACGAGGCACGAATGTCTTGCTATCTGGTTTGCGGCTTCCAGTGACGCAGCAGCGAATGGCCAGCTAGTTAAAGCTGGAGAGTCTACATTTATATAGTATCATACTGATACATTTATAACAGATTTTGTGAACTATCCCTACATTATTCATAATGCTGTACACCAATTATTCTTTATATTATGTAAATATTCGTCAAAATAAGATGTAACATATCAGAGATATTTCATTTTGTGAGTTGTGCGCTTTTTCCTCCGACGACGTGTATTCGCTCAACACGAAGCCACGCTCGCGCAGCACCAGCGACTGACGCATGCGCATGGAGTGCCAGACGAATATACCCGAAGAGGACTTACACAAATTTTCACTTACAAGAGAGCGATCATTTTATGTGGCCAGGTCTGTACATAAAATAATAACTGAATGTGGAATGATAAAGGGGACTTTCTCCGTGCAGTGTTGCCGCATTTTGCAAGTAAAATGTTGTTCAACATTTTGCCACTCATATTTTCGTATCCGAATTAGCCTAGGATTTGCGTGGTATAATTATACATTTCTTTCTGGACATTCTATGCGTGTGATAAAAATTGTGATATCGGGATTGTTTGTACCTTAAAGACGTATAATTGTTTGTTATTATCAATAGCTACAGTGCATATCGTCACATAAAAGTCAAAATAACTCTTCACGTGTGATTAGAAACTACGGCGTGCACAAAAATTATGGTTTTGCAGGAACAACCGGATTTAAATAATTGTGTGCTTAAGAAAAATAATTACATTTGTATCAATCAAACATTTTGTTTTCAGGTCCTTAGTAATTTGTCAAGTAAACCAAATTTCTTGTTGGGTCAACAAAATACGGGATGTTGCTTATGTTATTTTGATCTGGTAAACAACTATATTGCTTGCTCGAATAAAAATACCTTTCACCAGATTTAAACAAGTAATTGCTAAAAAAAAAATAATAATAATTCGTTGCACAGTTAAATCTACACAGTCCGTTTGATCATTATTATTCTACTGTGTTTACATTGATAAATTGGTCCGTGACTACCGAGTTGTCAGACTACTCGACTCCAACCTTGGCGATCTGGGTTCGATCCTTGGATTTTCGCGTGTGGGAATTGTGCCAGACTATGCCCCTGGCCGTAGGGTTTTATCGGAGATCTCCCGTTTCCCCCATCCCTCTCATTCCGGCGTTCCTCCATCGTAGGGTCTCATTTAATGTTATCCTTCAGGGTACGCAGATTGCCTACAGACTCACATTCACAAATTCTGCATTCGGCCTACTGGTATCCTCCTCATACGATATTTATATATTTAATAAATGTAACGACGGAGCACATTAGCGAATAAGCAAAAATATAATAAGGGTTTCGGAAGAGCTATCTTTAGTATTAACCACGTAGAGATAGGAAAAGGTTAAAAAAATGAAAAAAGGCAATTTCAATTACCTGCATAGTAGAAATAACTCTTCTCTGTATACTCAAGCACCGCCTGTTTGTTCACTGTTTCTGTTCCGCTGAGTAGCAGCGAATGTAAAGATACCGTGGTTTAAGATTGCATGGTGTATAATTCCGCGTTAAAAGCATCAGATTTTAATTGTTGATTTCTTAAATCCAATTTATTTCTGAGCAAATTTTTATCTAGTAACGTATATCTGAAGAACAATCTGTGGCGCAGAAATCTCCTAAATTTAACTATGTCGCAGGTAATCACGCTTATAAAATACATCATTCCCGGTAAACGTATGTTAATAAAGTTGGCAAATATAGTTATCAAAGATTGCTGTTTTGCAATTTTTCTATATTGACTTTCAATAAGCGTGGATCTCAATTGAATAATCCAGCGCTTATTTACCTACCACGCCCTCGGAAGTGCATACAAGGGAAGAAATACTAACATGTCGATCATTCAATTAGAGGTTTTTTAACATATAGAGTCATAGGTTTATTGAGCACAGATTTTTTCACTATTTTGTTTTAATGCCTTACATGAACATATGCAGGTCTGTTTCGTTGTTGAAGACAGCGTGTCTTTGTCTCATTTGACTGACAAAGTAAATAGACGTTATTGCCACACCATACATCTGTAATGTGACAGTAGATACCCAAGATAAGCGAGAGTTGCAACATACATTCACTGACCACGAAGCAGAGATGCAGATGTGCTCATAAGGCATTGAACACAAATTGTGAAAAAGCATTTTCGCATCAAAATCGTGGTTCTACCTATTTAGAACAGATTGTTCAGCAAAACACAGGGCATAGGTCACAGTTGGCGTGGCAGCTGGGGTGATTGCCTTGCTCAGAAGGTGTATTCTCGAATTCCCGGCAGGTCGCCCCGGGTTTTTGCATGTGGGAACATTATCGGAAGATAATGGTCATCGTCTTTTCTCAACGATCTGCCTCTTTTTCCTAGTCTTTTCATGTAGGCGCAGCTCCGTACTTACCTTACGTTAACCATTAAATAACCCTGAAATTCCCACTGCTAAGCGTTGACAAAAATATCTTCACTAACTTGCACATCATGTTCGGTATCGCTGCCGCCGGAGCGTTACGGTACTGCCCTCCTGTACCTGATACTGAAGGCTTACCAGAAGACGTCTTGCTGATCTTACACTGGGAGGGTCTTCACTCCTCACCAGTTAGTCCCGAATAGCTAGGGCTCACAACAGTGAAGAAGCCAAAGCATAAAGCTGACAGAAGTAGTTGAATACAGGAGACAAAAGGAGATTACGCTCCTTCCAATCGCGGTGACAGGTCACTAGCCCAACAACCAACGAAAATAAAACCCTCTGGTTGAACTGCAGGGGACCGCCTTGTTAAGGACGACGCTATTCCGCCTCTACGAAACAGTCGTAAATGAGTCCTAATACTAGGCGGATCAGACCAGCTACCTGAGGACTCACCCTGTCTCTTCCCAAGTAGGAGTTCATTACCACCACCACCACCCCCACCCAGAGTCTGATCCGTGATCAGCCAAAGCACAAGAATGGGGCTTCCACGCCAATCCCCCGAGTACCTGCGAAATACCATGAATCAGAGTTTTCACCCGAGTAGTTGTCCACCCTCCAGGGTTCCAGGACCCCTTCTTCAAACCAACAGAGATCTGCAACGCAGGACACTACTGTGTGCCTCACTAACATACACAACATTAAAGTGCTGTATTTGAGAATATTTGGCTTGGATATGTTTCAGTAACTAAATTATAATGAACCTCTACACGTCTCGGTACCCGCTAACAAATGACAGCTTAGCAATGGAGTAACGTAGAGTAAAGTACGGATAGACTATCTGATTAAAAGGCACGTGACCAATTGTTAAATAAAAGATGCTGGCGTGTATGTACTACGTAGGGACATATCATGCACTGAAATATTTTCGCGAAAACTAGGTAGCTGTAGTAATACGAACTCGGGGAAAGAACGATATTGATAAGTGTTGCATTAGCATGGCCTCTTGGACAAAAAGTTTGAAAGTTACGCTTTTAGAATTACTAACTGAAACACGAAACAACGGTGCAACTAAAGTACTGAAAACTGAAAAAAAAAAAAAAAATCTGAAGTGCTATACATTGGCAGGTTTCGGTGTGTATTGAATAAGCTGAGTGAATTGAGAAATTCAATTGTTATCAACAATAGAGCTAACAATAAGCGTATGTTACGAGTAAACAATGCCCGAATACTACCCTGGCAGATTTGAGATGTAACTAGATTGTTTATTTTTTAGTAGAATAGTTGACGAATGCCATTGCAGTACTGTGTAGTCCCAGAAAAGCAGGTGGGACAAAACAAACATTGAAAAACAATCCAAGATTAGCTGCAGAGAGTGCAAACATTTACAAAGGTAGATAACAAATTTCACAAGAGATTATGTCTAATAGAACACCATGCAAATATAAATAAAAATAAAAGAGAAATTAACAACTAAACAAATTACCTGGACAACTGAAAAGACTCAAGACAACACAATTTAAAACCGTACAACACACAAGGCTATATGACAGTAACGAGGTGTAGAACAGAACGAAACAGCAAAGGCGACACAAAAAAAAACAGGGACTGTTTCATTAGACGAGCTAGTCGCGATGTTTCGGGAGCTGATGTCAGCTAAGATAAGTCCAAATATTGTGTTTCTTCCTTCAAGATGTAGGAAACGTCTCTCCGAAATATTGCTATGTAATTATTCAACATCCTTTTTGATTACGCTTTTAAATAAATTACAATAAGAAGCCCGAAATATTAATATTCTGGTTAATACCAATGTTTAAAAAATAAGTAATGTATTTCAGTGACAGAATTCCGAAAACAGAACCATATATTAAGTTCGTTGCTCAAGCAATCATGTTGTGAAACATTCGTACAAGTTGCTATCATAAATGTCGAAATTTATCCTTAGTATTTGAGACAGGCTACAGTGCGTTCCACGTCGCCGCAAGTAATAGAAAACGCCCTCACATTAGGGGAAAGGAAAAGGCATCATTTATATTTCAAGACGAGATGGGTCGTTTGCAGTTGCGGGAGAAGGGATGGAAAAAATGGCGTATCGGACCCCTTTCCTTATGCCCCGGGACGTCTGGGGGGTTCCGGCGACTCAAAAATGTGGCGGGAGATGAAATAATAATCGCGCAATAAATTTTTCCCCCAAGGAGGGCCTCAAGACTGGGAAGAAAATCCCACGTGTTACTCTCGCTGACTTATTTCTGCTCGTTCCTGTACGAGTAACCTTTTTTTTTTCCTGCTCCTTATTTTTTCCGTGGGATACTCTGGGACGAAATATGGTCTGCCGCCTCATGACGACGGCAAAGCATTGCGTCGAGTAAAAAGAAGATAGTGAGAAGACAAGGAATTTCGAAGTACGCTGCCCTGAATTCAGTACGGAAATCTGACGTAGGCCACTTGCAGCAGATATTACAGGGTTGTGAATTTTAACTTTTACCAAGTGTTTTGTACGGTTCGCCAATATATTTCACAAACACTGTAAAACATACATTTTGTACAAAACAATTTTTAAAATTCGGTGAGGTGGCTGTAGTCAGAGGTAGGAAAGTTTTACTAAAACTAGTAAAGAAGACAATTCTTCAGGTGAGGGTTACGGTTAAAATAAGTATGTTAATCTAAATATGATGACTTTACTTTACATAGTTTACATTACAGATTACTACATGGTTGTACTACATAATTTAGATAGGAGGGGAGTGGCTGTTTAGTTAACTACGTTCATGTTCTATCCTATGACTGGTGAACCTTCGGACACCTTAGACCTAACCGTTAGCTTGATGCCGAAGGCTAATGATGGACGGTTCGGTTAACGACGGACGGCGGCACGTCGTGGGTCTCGACCCAGAACCATCCTGGCGAGCGGTGTTGGTTGGAATGCTTGAAGAAGACAGACTTGATTACCACGATACATTGCGCTATATTCCTGTCTTCAGTGCAGGTGGGCAGAATCGATGAGGACCTTGTCTTTGTAACTACTGACCTAATTGCACTGCCGCCGCTGCTGGCGTGTTATTCAGGCGAGACTGTTGTTATACATACGATGTTTTTTTTCTTTCAACCGCCGGTCTGCTGTAATAAATAAACGGGAATAAATTAGGAAATTATTTTAATGTCAAAAGAAACGTACATCTTTACACTATTTTTTCACGTAATCACCGTGCAGATTGAGGCACATTTGTCGTACCGATGCACCAGCTTACCGATACCCTCTGTAAAGTAGCTATTGCCTCCTGCCTATCCAGCCTTGTCCCATGAAGCCTCTTGTTGTGATTACAGTATGCTCATTAATCGATACTCGTAAATCGACACGTAGTGTTTACCCCCTTCCACCAACCATGTGGAGCGGCCAAATTCACACCTGAGTATCGGCAAGCTGGTGCATCGGTACGACAAATACCTCAATCTGCACGGTGATTATGTGGAAAAATAGTGTAAAGATGTACGTTTCTTTTGACATTAAAATAATTTCCTAATTCACCCCCGTTTTATTATTACAGACGATCGGAGGTTGACAAAAAAGTAACCCTCGTACATAACTACAATACGCATTTTTACAAGAAAAATTTAAGTTCACTGAAACATTAAAAGCAGGAGGCCAACCATATATCACTTTACTCTGGTTTGTAAAATTTCTGTTAATTTTACCGGGCCGGGTTGCATAGCGGTAACGCGTTTGACTCGCATTCAGATGCACCCGTGTTTCGTTACTTTCGCCGACCACAGTAACTATATATGTATATAAATATATTTATTTTATTTTAATTGTAACAATTCACTTCAGATATGGTTCGTTATCTAAGGCCATGGTGTTCCACGTTCTAACCATTGCGTAATCTAAGTAGTACTGAGGTAAATCTGAAAGTATAACCTGCGTACCATGCAATCATTCATTAAACACCAATGATGTTTACACTGCCCTATACTCTGTCGTAGATTGATTGATTGACTGAAATATTCTGATCACCACTCAACTTCGAAGTTTTTGGTGCTGGTGAGGAATGACAATGTGAGTATGGAGTGCGCTGGAATGAAGGGACCGGAAAACGGGAGATCCCCGATAAAACTCTGCGACCAGCGTCATCGTACGGAACGGTTACCACATGCGAAAATCCGGGAACCGATCCCGCCAGGAATCAAACCCCGTCACCTTGGTGGGAGGCGAGAGCCCGCCAACTTCGGCCCCTTCTGACGTGAAGTATCTTCACAACGGTGCTGAAGAATGGACAGCTCAGCGTTTAGAGAGTTCATGTTCTTCGGTCTGGCCTATTTTATTACTTGAAATTCTGACTAAATATCTTATTTATTAACTGGTGAATCAAACGACAGTTACCGAGACAACATTTCCCCTAGCTCGCTGTTGGTGATAATTGGTAAGGACAGAAAAATTCGCGAGTTCACATAACTATACGCTCTAGCCTCAGCTACTTTCACATTTGGTTTGTGCTCCAGTAACTAGCCAGCTTCAACGCATTGCACAACACTGTGCCGTTATTTCTTTGCAGGGTTCTTAGTAACTCTCAGTTATCCGTTACAATTTTTGATGTGATCCAATTACAACAGTTCCAAAAATTTAAGTGTATTTTATTTCTCTTCGTGCTAAAGTGTATTCGTATAATATAATTATTCCGGTATCTAATACATTAACTAGGTACTGAAACAACTCAATGTATTAAGTAATATAATGAAAGGGATAAAATTATTGTATTATAAGCTCATAATGGTAATGTAATCATTTTGAAGTTACGTTAGAGTTAAATTTATACTTAATTGTTATCTACCAATCAGCATTTCCGTGAATGTAATCAACACAGTGGATATATTGCGTTGTTTCTAAAATAGCCTATTCGAGTACATAGACGTTGTTGAATAGCAAGTGATGATAATCACCATGGTAATATATATAAACACAAATGGATCATATTGCATCACAAAACCCGTAGTCCAACGTACGTAGGTAACCTGTAAAATGGAAACTGTTAATATACACAGGTTTACAATGAATTTCCACATATTAAAATTGTTGAAACTGCTCCATCGGGATGCTAGTGGAAAACTACAAATTGCACCAGCGAAATAAACCTATGATGGAATCTGAGGTTTTCACTAATTGGAAATGTAGCCTAACTAATTTTTTATACAAAATTAAATGTTTCGTTTTGCTTTACAAATAAATATGTTTTTTATAGAATATGCCATAAGCTCAAGGTAAGCATAAACGGAGGCAATAAATTCAAAAGATACCATAGAGCATTCAAACTCTCAACTCTCAGCACATCAGTCCGTTACCTCAACAACTATCACAATATGCATATTTCATGTCTGTAGTTATCATTTAAGTCTTTTATTGCTTACAACAATTATGCATGTTACCGTTGTTCATCGTTTTATTAGTAGTGCACGTACTGTTTGTTTTAAAGTGTGAATTTTTTAAGCAAGATATCTTCATAGCGACTCAATTGGTAATGAAGCGAAACTGTACTTTACTAAAACTGAATCATCCACAACAGCCGCACAACAAGAATACTTATTTCTATGTTTATCTATAATGTAAATATTCATGTACAGTACATTTATGTATAAATTATTAAAATAATTAATTCACTTTAGACAACGAGCAAATAACAGAAGAAGCAAGATTACTGTACAAGTGGTGATAAGATATTTATTATAATGTAGAATGAAATCGTGTGACATTGTTATGACATTTTATTTCATATTTAAATTGTTACGTTCAAATTACAAATGGATTAGTAGAATTTATACTGATTAATAATGATAAATTAGTGTACATTAGACAATATAATTAATGGGTGTTGAAATAATTTCGCGACAAAATTGTGGTTCTTACATTAACATGGATAATTTTAGTTAGAGAAAAGAAAATTCGTGAACTTATTGAGTGTTTTGTTTGTTTTCTTCAGTCTCAGCTCAACGCTGATAAGCTACTACTCCAGTGAGAACTCATTTCCGCTGAACATGTATAATGGAATTGGTTACTCGTCGTTTTGCAAGTTTGTTACTCCAATCTGCTGTCTTACATATTTTTTATCAGTCAACATTGACAAACTGAAAACCTTGCAAATTATTGAAATTGTGAAAATTCCACTGGCTATAATTAGAGATGGTGAAATATCACGAGAATGTTTTCTGCCTGCGTGTTCCGCAAATCAGTGTAGCGTCCTGCGTCCTGTATTATTGGCCGGCGGTTATGTAGCACAGTCTCGTTGTTTACAGACGAAAAACAAACGTCCAGTAGTAGAGCACCAGAGTTATCATTGGCACAGTCAAATAGCGACTCGCCAGTAACGAAATGAAAGCGTCAGAAATGAATTCATAATATTGAAACCTAGCAAACTCTCAATTTTAACTACGATAAATCACCTTCTGTACCTAGAATGTAATGTGATAAAACATATTTTTGTGGTAAAAATATATTTGCTCCACTTTAATTCAGTGCCTTACATCTCCAGCTCTGTTTCATTGCCAGTGATTGGATGTTTTAACTCCCACTTGCCTTGGTGTTCTTATGGCGAATAACAGACTATGGTGTCAGCATATCATGGATCTGATTGCTAAGTCAAATAAGAAATGTGTCGGAATAAATTTACACTCTACCAGTAACCATGAAGCAAGACTGTCGAAGTGCACGTTAAGGTATTGAAGCAATATATTGTAAAAATATCTTCCACCACAAATTTGTGGCTGTACCCATAAATAACCCTGACAATGTGCAGGGGCATAGCCATCTTTAGTAGAAGGCTGCGGCCTTATATATGGCAACCCTGCCAGGAAGGGTCATTTTAACACTTATTTCGTCTCACCAACGGCAATGGCTTCACCTGATTTGCCAGTATGTAGGGCAGAACAACGAATCAGGTACAGCCATTGCCTTTGGAGAGCTAAAATAAGTGTTAAAATGACTCTTCCTGGCAGGGTTGCCATATCTAAGGCCGCTGCCTTCTACTAAAGATAGCTATGGCAGGGGACGAAATGACTACCACTACTATTATTCTTGTAAGTAGCCGTGTACTGCACAGAGGTGTTGTCAGACAATGTCTTCCGCGAAGGCTTGTTAAAACGCTTCTTACACATAAAGATGCATACCCGCCACTTGCACACTGTTATTGTTAGTTAGTGAAGAAGGTTTCACGACTCGTCAACAACGAGGTCATAAGGGACGGTTAACAACAACTTGGTACAATGACAGGAGCTGATAGAGGAGGCAGCCATGGTCTTTGTTAAAAAAAAAACCATCACAGAATTGATCTGAAGCGATTTCGGGAAACCATGGAAAACCGTAATCAGGATAGCCGGAGTCGGGGATTGAACTCGGGTCCTCCCGAATGCGAGTCCAATGCGTTACCGTTGCGCCACCTCGCTCGGTCATTGTTTTTGTCAGTAGCGGGAATTAGACTGTTTGTTGCTTGATATAATATGCTCGGGGTTAATGATTTATCGCAGAAATGTTGACTGTTTGCCATGCTTCATAATAATATCAACATATCTGACGATATCCATTCGCTATTGGTGTGTCCCCACATGACTAAATATGTGTGATTCTTCTTTAAACTATTTCATAGCCATCCTCCTCTCATACAAGGGGCATGTTATTTCACAGTTTTGCGAAATGCGGTGGCGCAAATGATTCTTGCAAGTTTCCACTCTCAAAATATGCGTCATTTAACATATCCAGCCCTCTGTTGTGTTCATTATCATTTGTTGCTTCATATCATGAGCTTATTAGTTACTGATTTCGACTGCGGGGTCCTATAAATACTCACATTACCGTAAATGACCTATAGCAAGAGACGCATTTTACGACGAAAATATTATGCACCATCTGATTTCAGTACCTTACGTGTACATCTGCAGCAGTGAGTCATGACAAGTGATTCAATATTTCAACTGTCACTTGTATTGGGGTTCTACTGGCGTATCACATATGTATGGTGTAACAAAAACTTATTCTTAATCAAATCACGGAAAACCCCCGAGAAACCCGCCGACCAGCGGCATACTCTGGCACGATTTCCACATGCGAAAATCCGGGGACCAACCCATGGCCGTCTTTAGTAGAAGGCCGGAGTCTTGAATGTGGCAACACTGCATCGGGGGCCTGCTGCTTGTCACTTCTTGGCCACCCTAGTCTCTGCAACGTGTATAGATGCAGCTTTAGTGGCGTATACACGTCTACACTGACTAGGGCAGCCAATGAGCGGCCGGAAGCAGGCCTCCGATGCAGCGTTACCACATTCAAGACCCCAGCCTTCTACGAAAGACGGCCACGACCAACCCCACCGGGATACAAACCCTAATCGCCTTGGTGGCAGGCGAGTGGTCTGATCATTCGGCCACCGCGGCCCCAAACTAGTTTGAGAAATACTGAGATAAAGTGACTCAACAATTAGTAGTGACCGAAAAATAATTAGCGGATTCACTGACCTACAAGCTAGTTTCCATGAATCACTGGGAGTTCCTTCAAACAGCAGCTGCTCATTGCCTACTCGTTGTCTCAGTGATATGTGCCTGCATTTAGTTACATTGATATCATTGGCTCAGCGACTTCAAGGAGGTGTCGAATAAGTCAGCGACCAATTGCGAAAGTGCAACGAACTAACAGCGGGTGAAATTCAAACTTGTGCCTAAAAGAAAACGCGAATATCCCATGTCCCTAACAATTAGTCGCGAAATATTTACGTGTACATCACGTGTGTCTGCGTGCAACTAGAACCGCTGATATTTTGCTGAAAATAATTTTTCACCTGCTTTTTCCAATGCATCATGTGCACATCAGCAGTTCTGTTTAAGTTCTCGCTCTTTATTTTGAAGCGGTTTCAAATTTTTTTTTTACCCAAATTAATGCATGTATCAACAATTCATTCTTATAATTTTAACACTTATATATCATATTTTGTATCCAAAAATTTCCATTGCAATACAAGAAACGGTTTTTTAGTTATTTGTCCCTGAAATATTATCTAATTTGTTGTTAAAATAAGGGTAAAATGATGCAAAAGAATTTTTTTTCTATCAAACTGTACATTATTTTAAAAAAATGCTCTGGTAAAATTGTGTAGCATGTCGTATGACTGTACATAGTCTCACATTTTTTCAAAGCATTTGGTTAAAAAATATTCGAGTTATTTGTAATTGTTTGAAATAAAAGAAAGATCATGCCCGTATTTGTCAGTGAGTGGATGGTATTATCTTTCAGAATTCTGGGGTTTTACCCCCAAATCACATGCTTGTTGTGTCGTAGTAATCTAATTCTTGTTGGTACAGTATAATAAGCGTCACCTCCGTACAAATATTCACTATAGTATGTTTCGTATAACTTTTCGAAAATTTTGCAGCTACTTAGAGCAAATAAGTTTTAATAATTTTTGATACGTGTCACAATGCAAAACAATTTTTTTTTCTAAAGTGTACCATTGATATAAATTTCGCCATTTATGCTGTAAAATTGGTCTTGCATCATGCCTGGAGAAATGCAAAATTCGCGTAATTATTTGACAGCTGACTAGACTCCAAGTGAGTACATGCTCGTTCGACGCCTCCCGCTGGCCGATATTGTCGTGACTTGCCGCGGAGAATACTTACAGAGGCCAATCTCTAGAGACAGGACATTTCGCGAAAATATTTTTGCATCGCTTTGTTTCAGTACCTTACGTGCGCACCTACATCTCTGCTATGTGGTCAGTGATTGGATGCCATAAAATACAATGTTTGGAGGTTAAAACCGCAAATCACAGACGTGACGTGTGGCAGTTATCTGTGTACTGATTGGCACGGTCAAATGAATAACGACTCTGCACAATAACACTCTGTCAATAAACTTGAAGTTCAACTACAGGTGTGCACGTAAGGCACTGAAACAAAGAGTGGCAAAAATATTTTCACCAAATATTCCCGTCACTACCAATCTCTGCAGAGACGTAACACGTAAAAGTTCGCGGCCAATTGAATAGCAGATTATGCTCTGATATGTACAGGAAAGTAAAGTTTAGTCAGCTACAAAATTATACCGCGAATTTTGAGTGTCTCTGCCCATAAGTAGTTGTCAAATGTTACCAAATTTATGCGAAACAACGTAGAGCTGCAGATGTTCACATAAGTCATTAAAAGAAGTTCACGTTGAATTCTATTAGCTAAAAATAAGCTGCTCTACATGTAACGAAAAGATCAGGTGGTCGATTAAATATCGCCACATTCTATTTGCACCGACGCAGCGCAACGCAAGTGGAGAGCAAGTTAAACACCTCTTCTATGGCATTACGTGAGTATATAATTCCAATGCAACGCAACCAGACGCAACGCAGGTGCAAATTTTGCGTTGCACCCACAAAAGCCGATATTTAATCGGGCCCCATCTATGCTGTAGTTTTTAAGAATATCTCGGGCGAGGACTTGGACAGCCCTGGCTCGCCGTCTGGTACTGAAGCGACGCGGGAAACTCGTACAGCTAGCTTGGCACCCCTGATACACGTGGATGCTGGGGGATCCAACACACAGTCGTTCTTCCCTCCGCCTGGCGGCAGAAATTACTTTTGTAAATTTCTTATGGGTAATCCTGCCGGCCAGGTTATGTCTCGGAATTCGCGCGGGCTGCATGAGTACATCAACAGCTCAAGCGACGAGGAACTCTTCTACGCACGCCGGAAGCTGAAGTGCTGACTCGGCGAATTTCAAGGAACTTTAGAATGACTAATTCAATGTTAGCCGCAAGGTTGTTAACATGTTATCTTCTGTTGCGTTTGTCCAACACTGTTCGACTAACTTTTGTTACAAACGTAAAATTTTTTTTCGGAAACGTGTTTCCCGATCTTTCTTTGATAGTAATAATCACAAAATACATATATGAGTTTAAAATGTCACTAAATTGGATAAGATGGTAACATGTTCGAAACCATACTGCTGGAATTTAGTGAAAGTTGGTACAACATTGTTCAACACTGGCTGTTTATGGAATACGCAACTTGTCATTATTAAATTAATTGTGAGAATATCAAGTTAGTATTTTAGTATGCAATTATGTAACGTCCGATATCGTCCAACACTGTAACTAAACATTTGCTACATTATAGTTAACATAAACAATATTACTGGGGTAAGTGTTACAATGGTCGCAATTCAAATACAAGATCTATTCTTCATAAAATTATAAAATCCTTTATTCATTTGGTGTGTCATATAAGCACTGATAGCCTGTAATGTAAGAAGAAGAGCATCAAAAATATTACGAATGTTTCATTGAATGATGTGTATTTGAATGTCGACAAATAAAATACTGTAATTCGAGCAGAATAATTTAACCTAGAAATCACGACAGTACTGCATCAAAAATTCAGAAAATTGAATATATTTCTATGTGTCTTATAGTAGCTTATGTGAAAGTTTTCGTTGCGCTGTGAAGGAAAAAAATTAAAAAATGTAATAGGAAATAGCTAACAGCGTTTACTTGTACCGTAAGAAGAAATTATTGTAAAAATCTATTAAAAATTAATAAGCAAGAAATATACTCTACGCTTTCCTTAACATTTTAGGGTGGCATAAGTAACACAATACTAATGTAAAGGTGAATGGTTTAATCAGAATGCACTGCAGTTGGATTTTTTAAAACTAGTTTATGATGCGTGTGTTAACACTTAAAATAAATAAGTTATACATTATCATACACATTGTTACAAATGCACTGTCTTGGGTTCTAAGAGGCTCGATTGGATAGGAGGACCTGATTAATTAAACTAAAGGATAAAACTAACGTTGCTGGTTTATTATAGACATTGATAACTACAAAAACTACACAACGCATGTCACTAGATACCACTCACAACTTTGTATATCAATATTTACAAAAGTAACTTTGTAGTTAGCATTCCTTACATCTGATATCTGCACTCTTAACATTTAGTTATTATATGCATGTCTCCCTGACAGACCTCAGATGACACAAGTCACTGTTCTCTCTAAATGTCTCTTTCCAGAAATCTCCCACTATTTACTGTCACAGTCTAACCTTCTCGTCCGTCCCCACATGCAATTGCACTGTCTAAATACGACCAAGCTGTTTCGCTGCCGTATTATTTGTCGTACTGTCTCCACTTTAAGATACGAGACCACGCCAACGTCGTCGCTATTGCCGTATTTGACACTTAAGGGTGTTCAAGTGCGATATAATCATAATTTTATATTTTTATAAAATATTGTTAGTTTTGTAGATGAAACTTGTGAGTGCACTGTCCTCTTACGAAACAATTTTAACTCGCATAGTTTTCTCACAACGGTGCGTCAAAGTTAAAATTGGCATGTTATGCTGCCATGCAAATAGTGAAAACCAATTTACTTACGTTCTGAGTGAAATAACATACCATGTGCTACGAAATGAAACACTTTTAAAAAATCCCGTGATCTTTTTTGTATTTAAAAAAATTGCTGAATTTGCAATTTTTTTCCTGTACTTTTGCGATTTTTATTTAAATATTCAAAATATTACGTCATGGTCTTTTAAATACTTCATTACATAGCTCGTGGGATTTAATATCACAATGAATTATTATATTTAAGTAGGACAGTTGGTTTTCATTATTTGCATGGCAGCAGAAGAAGCAAATTTTGACTTTGACGCACCGTTATGAGAAAACTATGAAAGCTAAAATTGTTTCGTAAGAGAAAACTGTACTCACAAGTATCGTCTACAGAACTAACAATATTTCATAGAAATATAAAATTATGATTTTATCGCACTTGAACACGTGGCAAAAAAACATTATTTTATATTTGTACGACATAGTGTTTGTTTTATAGACGTTAGTTGTGACTAGATGTTCACTCGTACATTTTTTTATCTCTCATAGTTTTTTTATAGCGGCAAGTCAAGGACAGAATTTGCAACTTATGGGAACATACGAATAACAAAATCAGGTGACCTACTCTAATGAAATGAAATTAGATATTACTGACCACATGCCAAAATATTTACACAGTGAAGTCCTTTTGTATTTTTTTTTATAAATTGCAAGAAATGAAGTAGGTACATTTTCAGAATTTTTAAAAAGTATAAAGGAACTTCCTTCTGTTTTTAAATTTATTTTATCATAATCATATAAGATCTAATTTCAGTGCAAACTATTTCTTTCGAGTGAGTAACTTGGGTTTTGTTATTCCTATGTTCCCGTAACTTGCAAATTATGACTTTGTGATGCCGCTATGGGAAAGTTATGAGAGATGAAAAAATTTTACATATTGGTATAGTCACGAGTAATGTTTATGCAGTTTTACCTCGTGCACAACCCACGGTCGTAGAAGAACAGGTCTGGACACTCGCCTATCTAACAATGTACGTTGCTTGACCCCCTTGTTGTTTGGTTGTAGTTCACCAAGTTACCGAGAATGTTGTACTTTTTGGTGCTGTTTTCCGGGTGGTCGGACTCAAACTCCGTCCACTTTTTTCCATTGTTAAATTTATAAAGTAAATAAAGATTGCTGGAGCCTTTTCTTAAATTTGTGAACGAAGAAAGTATTTCATAAATTGATAAAAAAATACGTTTTGATAAATTGTTTATCTTAACAGAAAGGAAGTGGGCGGAGTTTTAGTCCGACCGCCGTAACATCAGCGCCAATAAAACACAATATTATCGGTAGCTTGATGAACTACAGCCAAACAACAAGGGTGTCAAAATTCCAGGCGAGTGTCCAGACTTGTTCTTCTACGGCCGTGGCACAACCTTAACACACACCTGCCAAACGCTTCAATAACTGTCCTCTCTTTCTTTCTCTCTCTCTCACCCGCCATAGCAGCTGTAGGATCTCAAGATATTTCTCGAAGCTTAGGGACGATGCCAGTTGTCGAAGTGCGATGTTTCTAGATGTATACGGGCGACCTTTTATGATGGCCTGGGCGTGTGCTCTTCAAGGACGGCTTATTGGTTCTCGTCTTTCAGACGGCCCTGACGTCAGAGGGAAGAAGAGAGGATCTAGGCAGGCGCGGTAAGTTGTCGGGAAGTCGAAGTAAAATGAGAAGAGGAAGGGCATGGAGGTAAGAATAGCTAGGAGATGACTTGTTGTGACGTAGTTGCAGCCGGATTTTTGGTCGTTCCATTATGGCGTCGAGGCGTATTAAGGATATGAACACTTGCGTTGATGCGCCGTATTTTACTTACAGTAATGAACTGGTGCCCATTTTTTTATCAACACATTTTGAGGTAATGCTCTCTTGTTAAATCTTTTTAACAATGCTGATTTTTACGCCTAAATGAGAGCAGATATCAAAAATATGTTTGGTAATTATATTTAAAATCGTCTTGTCCATGTTGGCCGATTTTTTCAGGGTAGTAAATGCTACGCCTTAGTTAATTACGTAACTAACGAAATTCTGTTTAATTTACTTTTAAGTCTAAACCTTATAGTTTCTGGTTTTGAAAACAAAATTGGTATCCCGGCAAAAACCATTTTAAACAAAACTGCCAAAAATATTTTTGATATCTACTGTCGTTTAAAACTACAGAAAAATAATTATTGCATAAAAACGAAAAGAAACAAGATAGCATGGCACGAGATGCGTAATATGTATTAAAAATATTTGAATAAATTAATTTTTATTTTAAGTTTCAAAACTAAGAAGGTTATTACTTATAGTTATCAAAGACACTGCTTAACTCGAACCTTTGGCAATAACAAGGATAGAAATATACTGAACATACCAAATTACTAAATTATATTTGTTGCGGCTAAGTACCTATCGAACACATACAAACTACGTACATACACACACATTTACCACCACTGATGTATACTGATCATCTTCGACACATATTGCTTCATGATATGTGTGTTTTTTTTTTTACTCGGAAATCCATACAAATATAAACTTTCAAGATAAAAATACACTCGACAACATCATCTGGTACATTTTTCCTACGGTTTTATTCATTTAGCAATGTTCTCTTCTCATTGAAAGTAACGGCGTTTAAGAAACATATTTTAAATGTTGAAATTCAAATGTTTAAGTCTCAGTTTCTTACCCATATTAAAAAACAAAATTGCCGAGAAGAACACAATTTTTCCCGAAAATTTTCTAACTGGACCTGATTCTTGGAAGACAGTGACCACGTAAGAAAACATGGAAAAACGAACAGCTGCATTCCGTCTCCATTGTGAATGCATTCCGTCTCCATTGTGAATGCATCCCGCAGCAGAAATAAGGCTTAACTTTAAAAAATGTCGGTAGAGGGGCAGCTTGAAATTCGGAAGTAAATGAAACAAAAAAAAATCATGATGGAGCGAGATAGAGAGATAGGAGAAGAAAGGAATATATATGTGCATAGATACAGCTGGAAAAGTAGAGCGAAAGAAACTCATTTTCCCGGCAATCGCAGAGGAAAAAGGCGAATTCAGAAGTTGGTAGCGTTACGTCGGTTAAAATTTTCATTACGTGCAACATCGCATCGCAGGCAGTAAAAATGCATGCGGAAAACGCGGAGGGGAGATTGCGCGCCACCTTTGGCGAGATCAATAATTCACGTGTTCAAGTTGCTCTGGTGCCTGAAAAGACTATTTCCAGTCTCGGCGGAGAGAAGGTAGAAGGCAGTGAAGGCAGACGCAATTGAAATACAACTACGCCGACTTCCAGGAACTTCTTCATTTGCATAAATCACACTGAGCTTAAGATAGAACGGTCGATAACATTAAAGAACCTCTTTCATAGTTCAGGATTGTACTTCTATACACGAGAAAAAAATAGTGCCAACGTACAGAGAAACTACAATATCTTTATTATTTTTTTAAAGAACTGTATACTGTTTCCGTCAAAAACTTTAAATTTTCAGCTATAAATATTGTACCTTTTCGATTGCTGGCATGAAAAACTTTTATTTTATAACTAAAGTAATAGTTATTAAATAACAGTATGGAAAATTGTGTGTAAATATATATATTTTTTAACAGTCCGCTCATAAATGTCTAAATCCGCAACGAAAATAATGTTAACAAAATAATATTTTATTTTTTTCATGTAGACTCCGATTGCGCATTTCCTTCGAATTAGCTGTCGGATTTTTTTTGTTTAATTTTAAAGAAAATTATTTTCTTGTTCTTAGTTGTTTTATTATTCAGAGATTTTCCTTGTAATTCTGACTATATTAATTTTCTTTGAAAATATACGTTTGATACTTAAAATTTGTTAAGAATAGCTAATATTATTGTGTACTGAAATTTTTTATTTTTATTATTTTTTTGTGCTTTAATATTAATTGTAATACTGAAGGTTATCTAGTACTCAAGGCTCTGTGCTATAAGTGTCAAAAAAGTTTGTTAAAAATCAGGATTACGTATCGTGAAATTATTACTAGAGGATGAGTCAGGATGGAATGTGTCAATATTGCGAGGTGATATCGTTAAATAATTAAAGAGGAAAACTACTTAAATTTTTACGAATTGTGATTTTAGTAGGGTTTTAAGCTACTATAAAATCGATATTTGAAATGCAATTACCTTAATAAGAATGGAATGTTCGCTACTGTGTTTATTCGTTTCCTAGGTTTTATGGTTAAATGACAAGTGTGTGTGTGTCTATATATATATATATATATATATATATACAGGGGCGTAACCAAAGGGCGTTATGGGAGTCAGAACCCCCCCCCCCCCGCTACCAAAAAAATTGAAAACGTTCATATAAAAATGTGTAATGTTTTCACTTATAGAAATTTCTTAATTTAGTTACGAAAACAGTTTAAAAAGGTCCTATTTTGCACCCTGAAATCAAAAATTTTCTCGGTGGAGAACCCCCGAACCCCCTTTTCAAAGCGGTGAAAAATTTAAAACATTTCATACTAAAAATTTTATAATATTTTACCAGTAGTATTTACTCTATCTGTAGTTACGAAAACTTCTAAGATAACACTATTTTGCTCATCAAGATCCATGTTTTCTCGGGAGAGGAACCCTTTTTTAAAGGGGCGGAAAACTATAAACATTTGATACTTAAAAATTAATAATATATTTACCATTATCATAGTAAATTTTTTTTTGGGGGGGGGGGGAATGCTAAAATAATCATTATTTTGCACCTAAAATTCCAGAATTTTCCGGGGAGTACCCCCGAATCACCATTTCAAATGGGTAAAAAAATTAAACACGTTTTATGTTTTAAAATTTTCATATTTTCATCTGCAACATTTACTCTACTTTTAGTTACTAAAACTGTTAAAGTAGCACTATTTTGCACCTTAAAATACATATTTTCCCGGGGAGGGCCCACCGGACCACCCGCTTTAAAGAGGTGGTCCGTGTTTCTTCACAATATTCCCAGGCCAAAACCCCTCCATTTTACAAATCCTGGCTTTTGCAGTTCTACGCTGTTTCAGAGGCGTGCGAAAAATTTAACTTTTATGCACGTAAGGAAATTAGTTCCGATGTATCAAACTCAATTAATTTGCTATAGTACTTATATTGTTGTAGCAACGGAAATTTTTGTTTTAATATAAATAAAGCTTGTCACCAAGAATTTTGTTCTACTTAACTATATAGTAGGGGAAGTAAAACCGTTTGGGCACTAAACAAGTTCAACATAAGTATGTATGGTTAGTAGAAGTTTTCATAATACAACATTTGTGTTTTATAAATAATTTTGTTTTGAGAAAAGGAATTGGCATTGCCATTAAAGATAACAGCAGGTCCTACAGAAAATGTCAAGTAGCGCAAAAATTTTTTTTTATTTTCTGATATGTATTGAAAAATTATTACCACAAGCCTAAAACGTAAAATAAATGTGTCCTGCTCACGGTCTATGCAGTTATAGGTCATGACACTGAGGAATAAAATGTGACTCCCTTTTTGTCCCCGAGTGGAAGTGGAAGATTTGTCTTGTTTTGTATTTGGCTTGGTTTAAAATGTGAACTTGTTATCTGAATTGCGTGCATTACATAGAAGAAAGAAACTGAAGTATAATTTAGACAAACATTGCAACGATTAAAAAAAAATTTAGGGCAGGAAATAATAGAGTTCGTTCGAATGTGTTTACTAAAACAATAGTACAAAATATATTTTTCCAGACGACTTATATAAACAGTTCCAGTCATGCCAATGCATTTATTGACACGAAACATAATGGCTACCAGCACTCGGCGACGAAAAGGGGGTCACATTCTATTGCTGGAGAGCATGTGCAGTGTCGAGACCTCTTCCTCTTAGACAGTGGTTCTTATATTGAAAATAAAGTGTTTTCTCTATGTAAGATACTAGACCACAAAAACGTGGTTTAACACAACTCCCGTATATATTGTCTCTGCACAACTCATTCACTTCTTCCATGCATTAGCGACGTCAAATTAAGAGCACCGTTAAATTTTTCCTCTAGTCATTTAACGGCCTCGCCTAAAACGCACTTAAAATGTTTCAGCATATTCGTAAATACGTTATTTTTAAGAAACTTTTCCACATATGTCCATTATGGCAGTGTACGAAAAGAAAATTCACTTCAAATGATGACTGAATAGTCGTTTGAAAGCATCACGTCGATTAGAAAAATAATTTCGGAGCTCCTCAAAATGGCTAAAAACAACTTTTTCAACTTGTTCTATCTGGAAATCTACTTGCGGGATTCGTGTGAAACTACTCTGGGAGCATGCAGTGAACTTTGCTAAACACTTTTCACCAATAAAAAGATGGGGCCACCATTGAAAGTGTCGGTCAGGCGAGTGTTCTACGATACCACTGCACGCCGTTTCAGTGTCTTGCGGAAGAGGCCATACCGCGCAGGTGAGCCGGTCAACATCGTCCTTGGCGCCGTGCCTCACTCGCACAAACACATGTCAGTAGGCGGGCGCCTTAAGGGTACCGCCTACCTACGCGTGAGAGACTCAAAGGTACGGATCAGTAAGGTCAACCTTGAAGCACACATCAAATGCCGCGTCGCCTCAACGATCCAAGCGCTGAACTAGCGAGCAAGGTTCCCGCCTAACCGTTTTTGCTATGGGACACTAAGCGGTGGCCATATAATTTTATTGGTGGAATGTCTGCAACTAAGTTCAGTGCAGGTCGCAATCTGAGTATCACATACATCCGGTTAGTACATTTTGAAGTACAGAAGTCTGAAAAGGCCGTGTTTAGCCATGTTTGAGGGCTTAGAAACAGTGCTTTTAGTGAGCACAGCGTCTTAACAATGAGCTTCCGACCTTGTCTGAAGTTTGTTTTCTTTTCGTACGTTAACACAATGGGCACACTTGGAACAATTTCGTAAAAAAAATCTGTTAACGAACACACTACAAAGCATTTAAAGCGTGAGGTAGGCGACCGCCTTAGGGTGGAACCTGTCCAGAATGACAAACGACGTGCAGAGCTTCGGCCGTTATACCTAGGATTATTCAAATAAAGATCAGTGTGCGTACGTTATATCTTCCTAGAAATATAACTAAAATATCGTTATTCATGTGTGTACCCAATTCATGTCTTCGGTTTATCCTGAAATTTAATTTGTACGCTGTCGAAAATGGTGATTTTGTGGTCCTGTTTTGTCATGAAAACTTTGCAGCAGAATATTTAAAAGGTACAGACATGTGCAGTACACTTCCATCTTGAATATGACGTTACAAAATTATAGCGTCACCACTGAATATGACAGTAAGGCGAGATGAAGGCAAGAAGACTGCAAGCCAGTTCACAGACTTGCTTTTTGAAGATAAGGGAGAACACGATGCTGTGTTAAACTCGCTGCTTCCGCACTTTTAAGGCTTCGAACCCGCAAAAGACATCCATTCAAACCACATTTTAAGTGTATAAAGCAGTATATTATTTTTTAACTGTCATGAAATAATATCATTTTGTAAACGCTTCTTTTTGAAACCTAATTTACAAACACTGAAACAGGGAAAATAATATTAATTCGTTGATGTTGGCTGTGCAATCAAATATTATGTTTGGACACACAAGCCTATAATCAGTTAATTTTTAGAAACAAAGATAAATACAAGTATTTTTGAAACCCTAGCAAAATTAAAATTTAATTGTGTTATAAATATAAGTAGGCAACTAGTAATAAATATGTAATATGTATTTTTTCTATAAACGCTCTCTATACTGTAAAAACCGAGAATGCAGTGATACTCATGAAGTTATATGTAGTTAATGCAGAGCAAAAGTCTAAGAAGACATCCTGAAAACATGATTGCACGGGTGTCACCGAGGGTATTTGTTGTGTGTTAGAAGGTGTAACATTGCTCTCCTAGCTTGCACCCCCTCCCCGTTTTTCCGAAATTCTTGGGTAATTTTTTTATTTAACAATATTTTGCTTTGAAATCCTTTTAATTGTTATCAAAATAATACTAATAAATTATGATATAATAAGGATGTTAGTGTTTACGAACGTTAAGCAAGGTTTATTAACAATATCTGCAAGAATGAGACGAAAGTTGAAGTCCTACTAGCAAATTTTTTTGTAGGGACATCAGTGCGTAAAGTGCGGGGAACACTATTCAGTTCCTCTCTTATGTGACCCGAGCTGATTATTTCTTATATTTACTCCAAGGTGCTTGCTTAACCTCTCGGGTAAAAAATAAATAAATATGATGGTTGGTGGCTGGGAGCGCGGGAAGGCGGAGGGACGCGGTACGACCACTGTAATTACGTATTCCTTGTGACGGACGACTCGACTCTTCTGGCGAGGGTAGAGTGTGGTCTTCGACCCCTCTCCGGCGATCCACTCCGCCCCAGAGAGTGCACTGAGTGCGCACTTTGCGGCCAATATCGGCGCCACGGGGAAAGCCGCGGAGCTTGTCGCGTCTTGTCAACCAGGCGGAGGAAGAGTGTATGGCGAAGGAAGGGGGAAAGGGAGAATTGCATCAAAGAGACGAGCGAAAAAAATCCCTCCCGTATGTTTTCCCAGGTTAGAGGTCCGAACAGTTTTCTTTGTGGCCATGAGTAGATAACGATGTGTTTTATAATATTCCATACTCAGCCCCTTGCAAAAAAAAAAAAAAAAAAAAAAATCAAAACAACCATATGTCTCAAAAATTTAAGTTTTGATTATTGGTACGTAAATTATATATACTTACACTATATATGTAATATAAATAGGCTACATATTTATTCATACATGAAGTTGATCTTTCGTTTAATGTGGAAAATCAGCTGTGATCTAGTTAAATAAATCACCCAGATAGAAAAATTAATTTCACACATACATAGAAATAAATAAATAAATATTTATATAGGACGTCCAGAAACAACCCCTCAATAAACACACCACGAAAATCATGAGCTGAATTGGAGTAGAAGACGTAATTGGCGAAATGTTTTATGATATTTTATACGCACAATGTGACAACATAGCACTGTAGTTAGTCGCCTCTTGCATTCCACAGGTATTTTACTTGTTAATATTGTACTTACCTACATAACATGGGTTCAGGTTACAGTCCCGAGCAGTCCAAACATGAAATACGTTTGCTTGATGTCTTAACATGTATAAAATAATACTTGTACGTTGAGGTCAAGAGGGGACTTTCTCAGTTCAGTGTTGCCACATTGTGCTTGTAATATGCCTTCATAGAATTATTTAGTCTCAAAATTAACCTAGGATTGGCGTGGTGTGTTCATTATGCTATTGTTTCTGCACATCCTATATGTGTGTGTATATATATATATATATATATATATATATATATATATATATATATATGTGTGTGTGTGTGTGTGTGTGTGTGTGTTGGTGTGTGTATGTGTGTTTGCATGTGTGCTTATGTAAACATTCATTGGTAATTTAATCTTAGAAATGTTTAAAATAGTGTTTTATAAAATACTAATTTTCTCACGAATATCTGTGCTTTTTAAACTAAAGACACAACTGAAAATAATTTTATTAGAATTCATCAATTTTTTGCTCAAATGTTTTTATAAAATTAAAACAATATTTGATAAATATGTTAACGAATGTGCAGGCTATTTATTTATACATATACAGCTGCATTGCATGTGGTTATTTTAAAGTTGCAATAAAAATTTAATGGAATAGTTTTTTGTTATGCACATTTTAACTTAAATTTACTGTATTATTACAATACTTAACTGAACTAAAAAATTGAATGCGCAATTGTTAGAGAAACACTACGCATCATATAAAAGTTAGTAAACTTTTTACAGGAGACGTTTCAAAAATGTTTCTTACATATTAACTTAGTCATCAAAATATTATATTATATTTGCTGTGTAGGATACGTGAACCATTGATGATGGGCATTTCATCGTTAGTTATGTCCACAAATTTATAATGTTTAAATTGTGCTTAGTACTTCGTCAAGTTTCTTCACAATAATTTTTACTTAAAATCTTAAACAAGCCAACGACATTGAATTTAAAGCAGCAAAATTTTCTCCTTTATTTTGACATGACTTAAATATTGATATTTTGCCAAATAAATTCGAAAACCCATGAAGGTAACGATTGTTGTAGTCTACTCATTTAGCCTCAAAATTAAGGAATGAAGTCCCAATAAACTGCACAGTGTAAAACATTATTTGCAATATAGAAACACAGCTTCTAACATTAAAATTTATAATCTAGCAATGTTTTGCTCTTGTATATTTTTGGAGGTTAAACCAACATGGCGGACATTCACAAAATCGTTTGCTGTGATTGGTTGCTGTCCTATGCGTACGCACAAGAAATTAAATTTCACCATATCTTATGTCAGCATCTCTATGCACACGACCACTTTTTTGCAGTTCTATATCGGTAGGTAATAATACATAGATGTTAATTCTTTTCCGAACGACCTATGATCTATACTTACTGTTACGCTATCAATTGTGAACATATAAGAATGGGATATCGTAGCTATATAGAATATTTGTATTTTGTGTCATAACTTTCATTTTGGGTACGTTTATAGAACCTTAACGTTACTGCCGAATGTAACACAAAATGATAGAATTTTAGAAGTCAATACGTCTTCGTTTTTCGTTATTGTTGTTAAAAATATAATTGCTATCAGAAAATTCTTACTACTTTCTTAACTGAAATTAGATCTGTAACAACAAATAAATATTTATGGTGCATAAAATGCTGTCAATAGATATTCTATTCAGCAGTTAAAATTACATACTTTTACCCTAAAGAAAACGTATAATTTTATAGTAGCAAAATTTCACAGTTTGGTCCATCAAATGAGCAGTCAATTGTCGTAGCCCACCAATCAGCTTACTCAATAAAAATAATACAAGACAAAAAACGTTTCGTTTACGGACAATGTGATTTTATATTGATTAGATCGTAAAGTTAAATGATTTACTCACAAACATGCCGGAGTTACATTGATTACTTAAAAACAACAAAATATTACATGTTAGTACATTTCGTTCAACTCTAACACTAATTTTTTAAAATAAAAATGCCTGTGTATATACTCTAGTGTTGGATCATGCTGATATTATGTAAAGGTTTAACGGTTTTTAGACTTATTTTGAACATCGTTAGTTTTTTTGACAGGGTAGAGCCAGTTAGTAATAATGTTAAAAATACCTCCATAAAATGATTATATTTTTGTTTAAAAGCAATTGACTTGTACAACCTGTTTTTATTCCTAAGCAGTCTTAATTTATCTTCCTTATTATTTTTAGTTAAAGGGAGACTTAACTTGTTGGGCATCGAATTTTGGGCACCAAACTAAGGCGACGATTAAGACATTTAAGCTGTGTTTAAGGTTTCTCAATTTGAAAATATTCGTAATTTTATATTAGTACGAAAAAGTGTTCGTTTTGCAGACGCTACTTGAGGTATATATATATTTCTCTTGCACAAAATGCTCAGCCAGTTTATTCATAAAGGGATTTCAAAGTTAGAATATTGAATATTTATGCCATACACACAGTAAGAGCAAATAAACATAATGAAATGAAAAAAAAAAATCATATTGATACTACATATTCCTCATTACAAAATTCATGTTTGTAATTAAAAATAGTTTCTGAAATTCGGAAATTCCTTGCTACTTATAAGCAATTTTGTAAAATACAAAATGATAATGGGTTAATATAATGGGTGTTTATATGTTTCAAGCCGTAACCCATGACATATAGTTTCGATGTGAATAATTTCTTTCAATTATGTTTATTGAGCCGCGTGGCGGGGATGAGGTAATAACATAACAATTTTGACTTTTATATTCCACTATAGGAATACTGATTGAGCTAATTTTTTTAAATAAAAAATATCTTCTCCCACGCAACGTATATCAAAATAACAGTACTTAACAAAAAATTGATGAATTTTCTTCATGTGAATGCCCTTCTGCTGGTAAAACGCTATCATGAGTTAGTAAAGTCTCGCCGCACATTTAAGCAATACCTAACTTTGAGGACGTGTTGATGAAGCAGGCCATACGTGATCCGAGTGTTTCTGCACGCGAATCTTCCCTTGCTCCCGGCAAGCTCGTCTTCTTGCCTTGTACTATTATTGTTCTTAGTTCCTTTGCGAGTTACGACGTCTTCAAGACGCGCGGCAACCTAATTACCCCTGGTAATTAATGACTTCCCCGTCCTTGGGCCACTGAGAGACGCCACCCAATCCGTATTCCTTCCCCCAGCAAACACCAGAACATAACACGCCAATCCTTAACCGTTGGGGTAAACTTACGTTTAGCTGCCGGCAATCGACGAAGTTCTCCGGCGAGAAGGAAGCTGCAAAAACAACTTGGATGCCAGAACCGACGTTGCCAAGTATTCTAAAATTCTGCTACAACAGCAATGGACCATTGTTATTCAGACACTCTAAAAGGCACACGTTACTATTTTCATTTTGCCAGGATATTGACAGACAATATCTCTGTAAAATACGAAACATATATATTTTTTCAACCTCTACGGGCTGTAAAAAAAAAAGGAATGAACTGTAAAATGATTTAACTGTCGAAATATACGTAGCCTACGTATTTCAGCTACTTTTCAACATAAGCTTGCCTCGAAGATTGAAACGCCTGTCATATTGGTATACCAGCTTTTTAATACATTCTGCGAAGGAAGTTTTCGCCTACCTGTTCACCGAGTCACGCAGTTCGTCATTGCTGCTGAATTATTGTCTCCCCAGCCACTTTTTTAATGTCGGGAAAAGGTGGAAGTCACATTCTGACATGTCCATTCCATGCCTAAATTTATGTGTTTCTTTAACCCCTGGGCGAGTTTGGGGGGCTGAGGTGTGTTACGATCCGCTTGATGTTATCGCTTCGTGGGCATCCTATGAAGAAACGAAACTGAGTGCGTGAGAGATTTTTGTCAGCGCTTAACATCGACGTCTTCAACGCTAGTGAGGGGTGACATAATGTAAGTATGGAGCAGCGTCGGAAAGAAAGACGAGGAAAAGGGGAGATCACCGAGAAAACCCACTGATCAACGGCATCGTCCTGCGCGATCTCCACATGCGAAAATCCTGCGACCGACCCCACCGGGAATCGAACCCGTGTCGCCTTGACCATTCTGCCACCGTGTCCCCTAACAAAACTGATATCACTACATTTGATAGACTACGCAGACAGTGAGTCAGCTGATTTTCCTCAGATTGTTGTGAGCCTGAAGACGTGAACATATGCAGATCCCGAAACGTCGCATCTGATGCCGTTGAAGGCAGCCTACTACACTCACACAATGGTGT
The DNA here is from genome assembly GCA_003012365.1 of Medauroidea extradentata. Lineage (NCBI taxonomy): Eukaryota > Metazoa > Arthropoda > Insecta > Phasmatodea > Phasmatidae > Medauroidea > Medauroidea extradentata. Next base: position 28,368 of record PNEQ01025672.1, read on the forward strand.
TACTTTTGTTGTTTTATGTTCTTGTCTACGGCCATCTGTGTTGCAGTTTCCACTCATTTTGTTCTCGTCTTTCGTTCGTCACTGTCTCCATTATCATACATCTTGTTTGTTCTTTGTCTGTTTGATTTTACCTTTTTAGTTTTTTGGTTTCCATTATGTACCGACAATATTCTTATTTTGGAGTTACTTGTATGTTTGCTGACTATGGCTGTTTCTGGTTTCCTTGGTTTGTTTGTTACGTATTTTTGTTACTCATTTCCTCGCGCCTAGTCACGTAATGTTACTGTGGGCATTCTGTGCTTCAACAACATTCGCTATTAAAAGCGTGTAGGTATACCCAGAAAAACCATTCAGTTTGTCACGCACCCCCACTTCAAAAACCATAACAAGGCCACATTTGACCAACATCGTAAGCGTACTACGCCCTAATTGTTTAAACGGTTATTGTTTAAAAGGCAGGTTGAAATTTTCTTTGCGGAGGATGTTGTAAAGCTGGTGCACCGATACAAGTGTGTCAGCCTGCGTGGCCATTATGCTGAAACGTAGCTGAAATATGTACTATACATACATTTTAACACTTGAAGACATTTATAATTTATTTCCGTTAATTTTTTTGCAACCCATCGGAGGTGTGAAAAAGAAACTTTCGTAACAGAAAGTGCTGATAAAATTTGTCCAGAAATGTATGTAAAATTACAGACGATCAAGTTTACGCGGCGCGAGTTTCCCTTTAGGCTAGTTGATTTGTGCAAATTCTGCAACATTCTTTGAACGTGCATTAGACTTACGAGCACGCTTAAATGGATAAACCGCAGCTATAATAGTCTAGCTATAATAGTCTTGGAGAAACACTTTTAAATAAACATGTTTACTTTCAGAGATGAACTTTGTTTGTATGTAGCTGTGAATAAGCCGTTAGATAAATTAGTGGAAATTATTTTCGTGAAAACACATTTCTGAAATTATCTCCATGTATTGTTACAAGTAGAGCATAAATTAGTTTCAATGTCTTATGTGCACACCCGCATCTGCTTCATTGTCAATGATTGGATGGTTTAAAGCTCACTTGTCGTGCACTTCTTCTGACAAATCACAGCCATTATGGTTCCACAATTGTCTAATCTGACTGGTACAGTCAAATGAGCGACCAGTCTGGACAAAGACACGCTGCCAATAATCATGAATCAGAACTGTCGATGTGCACGTAAGACACTGAAACAAAGTGATGCAAAATTCTTTTCGCGACAAAATCGTCGCCCTGGTTATAAGATTTATTTCAAGTGATTCATCAATTTCGTTTATTAACACACGCCTGTTATTCGATTTTTACATATACACGTATCTTAACACCAAGCTGCACCATCTAACCCTTCTAGTGCCGGCTCTGCGACGTAAAGACGACGGTAAGGTAAGATAAAATGATCTTTGAATGAGTGGTGCGATTGGAGTGCATGGCTGTATGTCGTTGTTTGTACAAATTACAATTCAGATGTCTGTCAAAGATAAATACAGAGAATAGTATACCATAAATAAGCAGGGTTCGATTTAGTTAACAGGACATACATATTCTCCTTGTTTATGTTTTCCTATTCTCTATTTTTTTATAGAAATCTGCATCCCAACGATGTATGTCCAAAAAACTACATCCAGCTAAGGTCAGAGCTTTGAATTTAAGTGCCTTATGTACCTGGCGTATTAAGGCTGTTGTAACATGCCACGATTATTCTTTTCCAGACGTAACCTCTAAACTAATTCTTTATTTCTTTACTAAATAATAAAGCACAAAACAGAAACTTTTCCATAATTTTTGAAATGCAGTAGGCCTACTCTAATTAGAAACATGAGTATGGATATCTTAAAAATTACTGAAAATAGCGATTATTATTACTGTTGTAATTTCAAAAATGCCGCCCGGACTAGTAAAAAACAGCACAAAAACCATGCATTGGACATACCTACACACTTTTCACAAGTATTGTTGGAGGGTAGCCGCTTAAAGTTTAACAAAATAATAACTAAAAAGAAAAAAACTGCATGACAGTTTGGCGTGCCGCAAATAGAAGCGATGTTGTTTCCGTAGATCATGACAGTTTGAAACTTATGACTCGCTTGCCTCCGAACATCAAACGCGGAATTTTACACCCCGACTAAGAGCCCTATAATGCAGGCATTAGATGCCGTGTCTACGGTACGGAAACAGGAAGTGACAAGAGCTAGGCTCGTGTGTCATCAGCCGTTTCGCCTTAATGCGCGGGGTTTGAAAACGGCATGCAGTTTTTGGTCGTTGGCTATTCCTACGGGACTTTAAGCTGTGTCGCTACTTTTTTTCTGTTCGGAATATACGAAGTAAAGTCCAGCTCACGTTTCTAAATTTTCGTTTTGCGATTCTGGTTGGTACTTTTTACGCGACAGCAGTCTGAAAAAAAGCCGTTTTTCGCCATTTTGTGGTACCCCGAAACCATATACCTTAGCATGATACCAACAGTTGTAGAGAAGTACAATTCGAAATTTTCAGATCTCTATTTACAAGAAAAAACTAACTGTTAATTCGTACACATATCTGAACTCAAGCATAACAAAATTCAAAGGAACTGCACTTTATCCTCTAACACATTCCACATGCTTTGAAAAGACACAACATTCAGGGTTCGTAATATATACACAGCTACACCTCACGTTTATTTCTATGTTTTCTGGTAACATACGGCAATTGATACTGTCGATAAAAATTTTGCCCTGACTGCATAGAAAATTAGTTTTATTGCATATTTAGGGACAGTGTTTACTTACGGGTGTAATATTTTCGAATGGTGCATCGTCCTACCTTTCTCTGTGGTTTTATAACCAAACGAACAACGTACGTTCACTATAAGTGCAGTAGTTTATGATTGGCAAAGTCAACTAGGGACAGACGACCAATAATTTGAGACCTGGAAATATCATGGATTCAACAATCAGTGGCTGCTCGTGGGTTGTTGCCAGATAGGGCTGTAGATAGTCGGAACTGTACACTCTTGATGAACGCGCCGTAAACCAACGACCATGAAATATTTGCCGGCTACTAGATGTGTTGTGACGACTCAGTAGTAATGGACACCTGCACATCAGCGTGTCAGTGGATGTAGAGTCAACCAGCACACAACCCTGTACAGCTCTTGGCAACTGCAGCCTTACCTGGCAACAACCCACGAGCCGCCACTGATGTTAACTCTACAGGCCTGTGGCTAGAGCAATCACTTCCCGCCAACATGATCCGAGTACGATTCACGGCTGGTCGGTCCCCGGATTTTTTGGCATGTTTAAGGTTACGTTGCGTTAGTCAGTGAGCTTTATTGGTGTACTCCCATTTCCCTTGAACACAGAATTAGGTAACGGTAACATGTTGAAGTCGTATTCAGGAGTGTCCGAGTTTGATTCCCAACTCACTTCATCCTGATATCGGCAATCCATGGACTCTCGAAAAAGCTTCAAATGTATGCTGGAATGGTGTCGTAAGATAAGAATCTGGATTGACGTATTTTACACTGTTGACGTCGAGAAACTACCAAGTGTCGTTACCTATTTCCGAATTCGCTGGACATATTTAAGATGTCTCGTATTCATTCCATACGAGAGCCTCCGTTATATAAATTTATTGAATTTTTCCAAAATCACTCCAAAGTAAATAAGGCTTGAATGTAAACCACGGAAGTTTCCCTTCCTCTTCCTGTTAGTACGAGTAACAACGGGCTCTGTCTAATGACACTGTTTTGACGATATGTTAAAAAGTCCTAACTAATTTATAACTATTTGTCAAACTTACTGTTTAAAACACTCAATAATCCCAAGATACCAGTGTCTCAAACTGCACACGTGAATAGCAGCGTCTTGTAAAACTATAACTTTATATTCGGTTCAACGTTCCCTTTCCCTCCTTGTTTACAGCTGATGGAGAATAAAGTAAGTTTCAATATTAGCCTAGCAAGGGCTAAACTTCAGATTGCGGCGTTTAAAAAGTGACCCTAGTAGAGCTTGTAAGCGTCCAATAAGTGAAGACTTGAAATTTCACTTATTACTTTATGCCAGTCTAGAATCCACTGGCCTGTACTCGCTCGAACACACTCCGTGACATTATTGTATCCATACCTTTGTATCTTTGTGAATAATGTTTGCCATTCCGTATATTATCAATCAGATTCGAGCAGACGGATTACGATCCGTATTTCATAAGAAGTAGATTAACTTAGATGACTTTCATGGTTTCAGGAATTACAGATAGATACTGCAAATTTCGTATTATCATGTGACAGCAGACTGAACTACCTGTGGCGTAACAAATGATGTAAATACCCCACTATCTTATAATTAGGAACCCCTTTTTATCTCGAAAAGAATTTTGCCCCAGCTTGTTTCTGTGTTTTACGAGCACATCTACAATTCTTATTCATGTTAATTGGCAGCGTGTGTACGTGAAAAGCTGCATCTCATTTGAATGAACCAATTACAATATCGTTCCTGCCACACCACATATCTGTGATTTGCCGGTAGAATACCTAGGATCGTGAGAATAAAAATATCCCACCACTGACCATGAAGTAAAACTGCAGATGTGCATATAAGACACCGAAACAAAGTGGGGCAAAACTTTATTCGCGAAAAACCAGGGGTTCCTACTTATAATTACAGAACCGTAAGTTTAGCTTACCACGAGATTACTGGCTTCATTTGTACATGGAGCTGTTACCCTATTTGACTGAGCCAATAAGAATCTCGATATCGTAATATTTGGTGCCTGTTATTGCTCTGCAGACAGCTACGTTGTGTCAGGCGAATGTTTGCCAATCACGCACGTTGCAAGAAATTCGCGTGTTTTCAAGGGTGTGTTGACACAGAAAAATTTCGCTATATACCCTCATCTGTACTTATATTGTGGGGACAACGAACATACAAAGGCACTAAGACCATAACTCCGTGAAATTATTGTCTTCGTACCTTCGTGTCTCTGTTTGCTCTCATTTCATCGTTGGTTGAAAAGTCCTTCAGGAACTGTCAGCCAACAGTAGCAGTCAGGCGAACACACAGTAACCTGGAGTTCATTCTACTGTCACATAATAACGGTCAATTTGTAGAGGCACGAGTATTTTGCGTATTGATATGGCAGCAGCTTAAACTTCTCAGCCATACACACACATTGGCAACCGTCGAATATTCATTGGCTTATAATCATACAAGCAGGCACCGAGTGATTTCACCACGAGTTATTAACTCATTTATTACTGGTTTGCAGTCGTCAAATGTATCAGAACTGTTGTCCGATAACTGTGATGTAGAGACCTGAAAAATTCGCGTTTTCTTTTGGCCCCAAGCTATAATCCCAGTAACTGTAAGTTCACGCCACTCTCGCAATTGGTCCATGACTTATTTGACACTTCCTGGAAGTCGTTTAGCCAATAATATAGAAGCAACTTAATGCAGCCCATATCGCTGCGTCATCGAGCAGCCAGTGAGCAGATGTCTGCTTGAATACATATATGTTCTTGGAGGCTAGCCTACATGTCAGTGAACACGAGAATTTTTCCCGTCTCTACTGTGATGCCAGTAAAGTATACATCATTGACGTTCAATCTGACTTAGAATCAATACGCCAAATAGTCGTGCCTCTATAAATTTGTAGTCTCTATTAGTAAGTGTCGAAACCACGTGGATTTTTAGCAGGCTTTCTTGCATTTACCTGGTGATCTACATAGCCTGATCATGTGACTGAACGAACCTACCCAACACTAGAAGGTAACTTAGAAAAATCACACAAGGTTGTCTACTTCTTAAGAAATTGGGTACGTAACCCGCCTGCTTGGATCTGTTTGATAATATAAGGAGTTGCAAACATGCTTTATAAGTACACTCATAGCACTTCCATGTATAGAATCGATAGTCACTATGTAAGTGGAGATCGATAGCGATCAATCATCCCCTTGCCAATAGCGATCGACACCTTGCTGACCCGACAATACACGACAAACACCTCAAAGCACGAAATGTGGTTTTCCTATGACGTCCCGTGTCACTTCTTGTTAAGTTATGTATTTTTGCTTATAACCTGTCGAGTGTGTACTAATAGTTCTTTATGCATCGTGGACTATCATGCTTGACTGAGGAGGACGAAATCAAACCTAAACACAAAAGTAAGTTATTCTGAAAGCTGAAAAATAATAGGTATGTAAAAATACACAGTACAATTAAAATGCTATTTACCTAAATCTGGGACAATGTTAATGGCAGTAAAGATTCCTTTGCAACTAGAACACATTGTTCAAAACAATGTATATTTACAGGGTATTTGTATCACAATCTAAGAGTTTTCTTAAAGAATGCGATCGATGATGAATGAGTGATGAGTTTTCAGTTAGGAGGTGCGACTAGGCGAGAGTGAATATTGTGTGATCCGTCAAAACAATACCCAAACCTGAGCTTAGGAAGACAAATATGTTTTCCTTCCAGGCCGAGATTCGATCCCGGGACCCTTGACCTATCAACCAGGATCTCTTAACCACTAAGCCAAGTGGTCGAACCAATAATTAATTAATACATGTCCAATATAGTTTAAGAAATAATAATTTGCGTAAATAAATAGTTACAGTTAAAAACAGCATCAAACAACGCCAATCTGAATTGTTAAATTGAAACTCATATACGTAATTATGGGCATGTTGCGAACTGTGTTGCGCCAATCTCATTATCAGCTGCCGGTTTAACAAATAATCCTCAATCTATTCCGAATCTTAATGAACACGCATTTATGAATGGTACACAGAAAAAAAGGTTCGGTTGATTCAACCGTATATATGTTTGTATCTAGCCAAACAAGTATGTACTTCATTGAACAAAAGTTTTGTTGGCAGAACAACTTATGAAACGCGCCAAGTATTGGCTTTGTTGTCCTAACAAAATGTATATTTAACTGGACCAAACCATCACTTTGGAATAACTATACCTACCAGGGAACCAAATAATAGGTTGGTTCAACAGTTACACACTTGTTTGGCCATATACAAACATATATACGGTTGAATCAACCAAACCTTTTTCTCTGTGTAATTATACATACGAATGAATAGATAGTGGACAATCATAAACACTTTCGTCTTCATCAGAGCGTCTATACGGGAATGGTATTTGCATAACTCAAGGACAATTAAAATGAGGCATGTTAATAAAGCCAAGGGGAATTTTTTCTGAAAAAGTTTCTAAAGAATTAAGTGGTAAGAAATATCTTGTATTCGTTCCGTAAAAGTCCATTTGGCTTAAGTATCTGTTATTGGCAAGGAACAAAACATAACAATTTCCAGAAGGTAGGATTCAGTAACAGTGCAGATCACGCAAGTTCGTTTCAGCCCTGAACACGCCTATGGTAGGCCTTGACTCGGGAAATAAATGTCACTGAAGGCGAGATCGGTGTCAGAAAAGCAACAAGTGGCAGATGTGGTAGACAGGACAAATTACGATTCAAGATACTGGGCGCTGGGAAAAATAACTAGTTATTTAATATTAGTACCACAACATATCTCAACTTGTAAACAATAAACGAACATCTATTTATCTGCAAATGAAAACATTTAAATGTTTTATACATTGCGTGTTACTGTATCAAAGATTAGTAATACGATTATTTTGTAATTTTTTTTAACTTGTAACCACTTTCCCAATTACAGAAACGAATAAATTTCAATACAATGAATTACAATTTGGTTTTCATGATATATTTGTAAAAAAAACGTTTTTATAATGTTATATTGTTTGAACATTTTCATTTTTGACTAAAATCGTGTTAATAAGTTTTGTATAAATTACATTATTACAAAAGTATCATGAAGTATCTTATCGTTTTCCTAGTACGGCCACTGGTTTCAATTTTCGCTTGAATAATTTTCAATATCAAAACGATCAGAAAACATACAAAATGTGGCTTAAAAAGCAATCGATTAGAAAAAATTAAAAAATGGTCACGAATATTTTTTTTGAAGAGACGTTTTAGCTACAAACGAAAATATCTGACTTACTTTCTTTCAAACACCCTGTTTCGCAAATATAGGTTTTTATTTCATTGTTAAAAATACTAGCGACTATTTTAAATTAGTTTTATTTATTTTTCGCACAAACTTTGGTACAGAAATTGCATAAGAAATTGGATTTTAAAGAAATTATATTGTAAAATCGTTTGTTCATGATAAAAAAAAAAGACTCAGGTTTTTATAAATATTCTAGTTAGACCTATATAAACACTGCAGTATGGAATTCTTACTATACCTACGAAGGAAACAGTATTTCGAAACAAGTAAAGTATTTCTTCTACAATGGGGATAAAAACACTGTTGTTTTTTTATCACACGATTAATCCCACCTTGTAATAATGCAACTTAAAAATGTAAGGGTTAAGTCAAAGAACTACAAATAATCAACGGAGACGAGTGTTGCTGTTACCATGCTATCATGTGTTTCACTGGCAGTATTTTTTAATCAGTGGCGGTAAACGTGTATAAAATACTTGGGTGAAATACCACAGTAATTCCTGAGATTAACTTGACCATAAGTATCAAGTGAACTATGTCGCAGTCACCTTGATATTTATGATAAAATTAACCTGTTGGATATTTTTGTCGTATGTCAGTAACATAACGGTACAATTAGGCTATTTTGACTAAATGAGGAGTCAAGGCCATACAATGAAATCCTATTCCCTTTTGAGATATCCAATAGTCACTAAAAAAATTAAGTTCAGCATCTACCCAGCGACTGATAACAATCGCAAAAATTTTTACTTCTGTAGTTCATGGCATGTGTTTACTCTAATGGTTGTATGAAGTAACTACAATATATTAAGAGTGACCATAAATATAAATTCGCTTGCTAAAGTTGAGTTCATAAATGAAAGGTTCTCAGTACCAGATCAAGATTCAGTTTCCTCTACCAGTAGTTTCATCCACAGAGAACAAACATTTAAATTCCTTATTTTACTACTACTGCCCAAGGAATTGGCATAGTGGATTTCGTTCTTGAGGACCCAATTTTTATACTTTCACGATATAGAATTAAATTTAATATGTGGTTACTAATGCAAAATATTATGATAAAAATATCAAAACAGTGCTGTTATAAAATATTTCATACAAATATATAACTCAGCAAGTTCTTTTCTAGTGAGACACTGATCTTAGTAGTTTTAGAAAGGACACTATGGCTTATATTAGGTTACAATGTTTTCTAAATACAGATGCTATTATTGTGCTACATTGTATATACTGTGAATTTAAAAAAAAGTATTATGACAGCTTAATGACTCTTCGAATTCCAGTTTGCGCATCAGAATTTTTTATTTATTTGCACCTCCTACACTGAAAAAAAACTTCCAAGCAGTAAAATTTAGCATTTCTACTACACAAGTCTGAGAACATCAGTGCACGTTTCACTGTTTCATACCAATTTAAAAGATCGGCACCATTTATTCATGAGTAACAAAGTTGTCGCACCTATTTTCTTAACACTCCTATACATCAGTGCGGTAAATTTACTAATACATTTTACCAGTGTATTTCGGAGCACAGATTATAATATGATAAACGCCGAAAGACCATAAGAATGAATTTCGCATAAAAATAAGATATGTTCTGTCCGTTATTATAGTTTGACATACATCTTAAATGAGAAATCCTTGCAAGAGATTTTGTTAAAAATCGGCATCTCGAGCGATATTTTCTTATATATCCCGCCATGTTTAAGTTGCGAGAATCCGTGCCACATAATATGAATAAATTACACTGATGTAGCTGATTAAAAATCTGAGAAGTAATTGTAAAGAAACTTCAGGGTAAAATTAAATCTGACTTAGCTCATATTAGCTACATTCACTCACAATATGGAGGAGAAATTGGAAATATTAGTGATCTTCAGGTGTGTAAAGATTCATAATAGTTCTGTGCATTAACACCATGCTAGAGAGGATAGGGATGAAAAAAGGCTATTAAGAAATATTCTAGGCCTCAGCTTCCATGACAATAAATTAATCAACTTCACAAATAAATATCTTTGCCAAAAAACCGAAAAGCTGCCAAACACAATAAGGATGAAAATACTTTACTTGTTTGCATATATCGTCAGAACGAACCCAAATGGAATAAACAAATAAAGTAATTTATATGTTTCTGTAACAAATAGCACCAAATTGGTTTAAGTAAACAGAGACGTACCTAAAAAGAACTCCAGATCACAGAAAAATAGGTTAACAAATTAAATCAAACAAAAATCATAAAACATGTTCAAGTCAATGTAAACTCCAAACGACGGAACCAAATCCATGAATAAAATGGGAAAACGATATCAGAAAGAATTTAAAAAAATATCCCGGATAGAAAAACAGAATGGATCATTGAAAAGTGATTGATCTAACGTACTCCAAAATTGAAGGAAACCAAAGATGAAGAAAACGCCATGCAGACACACTCTCTAAGGTTTATTCACGCTAGCTCATCATTTGCCCTGTTGCCTCTAAGTGCAGGGCGCTCCTTCAGGAATTCTCTGAACAGGGAGGAAAAATCTTCATGGACAAGAATCGTTTGGCAACACTGTCCCCAGCAAGAAGCGTGAGAATGTGGCTGGACGCTCTCAGACTAAATTGCATTCTGCTCCTGTAACTAGATCCCCGGGGGGTCCAGGTCTTGGCAAGGTGGGTTGGTCACGTGAGACTGCAGAGAGAGATAGAGGGAGGGTTTGGAGTTGTAAAAACACTCTGCGGAATTGGGCGGCCATAAGAAGACCTTGGAGCTCTCGTACACACAAACGTTTTCGGAAGTCATTTCGCAAGCTTGCAAAAATTTCCCAGAATATAAGGAATCGTAGGACATCGTACTTGCATAAAGTCGTAGAGGTATTGCTTGATGATCAACGATTTATATGACATGTAAGTAATAATACCGTGTATATATTTTATTAAATGGGGCATGATTTTATAGAAAAATTTTTTGCTCAAACTGGTTTCAAAGCTTTATGTTCACATTTGCTGCACTTGTTAATCTTCAGTGATTGGGTGTGTCTTGAGGATGCAAATCAGAGACGTGTGGTGTCTCACTTTGTGTTCTGATTGGCACAATTAAGTAAGTGATTCCTCTACGAAAAAACACACTGTAAATGACAACGAAATAGTGCTGCAAATGTGCACAAAGGACATTGAAAAAGGATGGAGAAAACAGTTTCACTTAAATTTCCTGCCCCTGATTGTAACCAATGTGTATGAATATACCCGTAAATACATTTAGTTACATATACAATGCATTTATTACATCTTCAAGTTCATTTTTAAAATAACTAATTCGGTTATTAATTTGTTTAATTACGTTATATTTACTTAATTCCAATAATCACAAAATTATAAAAGCATTGTTTTTCAAGATTAAAAATACAACGTTGCAAAACAATTTGAAACCCTAATGTGTTTGTGGGCCTGTTGGTTAAACAACTGACAGGATGAACACCAGAATAAAATTTCACGCACACACTAGCTCGTACCATGGCCGTCTTTAGTAGAAAGCCGGAGTCTTGAATGTGGCAACGCTGCATCGGATGCCTACTGCCGGTCGTTCATTGGTGGCCCTAGCCTGTGTAGACGTGTACACGTCACTAAAGCTGCATCTATACACATTACAGAGACTAGGGTAGCAGAGAAGTGACAAGCAGCAGGCCCCCGATTCAGCGTTGCCACATTCAAGACTCCGACCTTCTACTGAAGAAGGCCACGCTCGTACATGTAACTTCGTTTGTGTGGTTTACAATTTAATGCAAAAATATTACTGAAACGAAACATTTTTAAAAGTGCTAAAGGGGTCAAATTTATGTTAATCTTCATCAATGTCCATTTTTGAAACATTTGGACAAGAAAAAATGTTTCACGAAATTTTTGGGGATCCCGTTCTTCCGCTGTACCGCGTTATGCCTTACACCTTCGCCAAAGTGTAATCTGTTTTTGGTAGAAACCTTCACACGCACAACTCACCATAAATTGTTTTCATTAAATGAACACATTTGTGCGTACCCCGTTCTGTCCGTATATCCAATTATTGGCCCAATTTCCACAGCAAAATATTTTTTTCGGTAGAAAATTTCGCCGACACACGCACAACTCACCAAAAACTTATTTCTTCTAATTTTTTTTGGTCTCCTGTTTTGGCCCGTTACCTCGTTTTGCCTTCGGAACAGTTTTTTTTTTCGTAGATATCTTTGTAGGTGCAAGCAAAGCTTATACCAAAATTCCATCGCAATCGGATGACTGATATAGAACCGCGTTTACAAGACAACCAACTATTATTCTTATGATACAAACTGTAAGTCCGCCACATTACTCACGCGTATTATTCGTCACAGTGTTTATTTATTATCAATTAAAGGGCCTCTTTCACGCCAGTTTATTAGTTCGGCCATCAAGTGTTAGGATAACCACTCTGCAGGTTTAGCTTACTCTGCAGCAGACTAAATAGCTAGCTGGCTATGTGGAAAACTATCCTTCTATCTATCCCATAGTACAGTCCCGGGTCATATTTATAGTAACGTAAAATTGATCTTGAATGGTATAAGTAGTACATGTGGTATGATGAGTCGTTTATCTTGAGCAAGACCATTTATGACAGTGCTCTCTAATACATTCCGTCGAAATTTTTTGAAAATAAATAATGTATTCAGTCACTGGGTACATAGAGGTTGTACAGCAATATTGAACAATTAAAATTGCATAAAGTTAACTTCCTTCTAAATTACTTCTCTAAACCATACTTACTTTTTCGGATCGTATGCTTCGAAATGTTTACAAAGACTGTGTTTCCCCCCTGATATTTGACAGATATTTTCTCAGTATAAAAACTAAGATAATTATATGTTGTATTTACGTAAACATCATTTAAAAGGAAAAAAAAAAAACTCACCATATCAAAAGGAAAATTTCATGGGGTGACTGATAACCAATCTTTGTGTTTTCTCACCCTTTTAGTGACTGAATTTTACAAAGTCATACAATCATCCTAGTCGACAATACATTTAAAAACGAATTTCATTTCCTCACAGCCCTAGAGTTCGGGTATAGGAGAGTTACGGGCATTTACGTATTCATCACCATAAAACGAAAAGCAGCTCTAGAACTTTACGGGTTCGGTAGCACTCATAGATATATCTAAAAAACCTTTAATGTGTTTTCACCCCCTTAGGATTCTAGATCGAAAAAAAAAAAAAACCTTTGTAGACGATTAAGACGTTTTAGTGGAAATTGTGACGACAAAACTATATATATTTAAGGAAACATTAATCTCATACAAAAATCACGTCGATGGCTTCAGTGGGATCGAGGGATGGATGGAGATTTATATATATATATATATATATATATATATAATGAATCGGAAACATTTCAGTCATTTTTCAATTTTTAGAGTAGAATTTCAGAAATTGTATTTTGTTTTTTCTACGTATTCATCATTTTGAAGAAAACAGCACTTCGATATCATTAATTGTGATATATGCTGCTGTCTTAGACGACCTCCCAGCTCGAACTTGGCATGGATGAAGGAGAAGAAAGAAGATATAATTTCTACCTGATGCTGCGTTATACGTCTTTGTAAGTCGAACTTCCTTCTTGTGATCGTGTCACCTGCCCTACATAGCTGCTGTGGCACGTGTGACACGAGACTGACAAACGCACTGCCGTTTTTCTTCTGGAAATTAAGCTCTTCTGTGCTTAAGTACATTGAAATGCGTACGAGATTATTACCGCACAGCGTAGGGCTGAGTAAAACTATGCTGTTTGCAAGGAATAAGTGAATTTGCATACATTGTTAAGAATTTTTTGGTGATTTCAAAGATTTTTCCATCCGCAATATTTTTTTAGGTACAAAACGTGAACCTAACGTGACGTCGTGTTCTTCGCTAACAGGAATGACCACTGTACAGTGAAAATAAACCATCAACATTCGGTTTCAATGCATTATGTGCACATCTGAAACTCCTGTTCGTGGTCGGTGACTGGATGTTATGACTTTCCCTTGTATTGGGATTTTACTGGAAAATAACGTACTTATGGTGAGGGAATATCCTTATACTCGGTGGAACAGTCCAATGAGAGATTTGTCTGAACAAATACACGTTTCCAATAACCTTGAAGCAGAGCTGCAGATGTGCACGTAATGCACTGAAACTAAATGATGTAAAATATTTTAGCGACAAACATGTGGCAATATATGTTTATCTAAGCTACGGAAACTTATATCACAGGTATGTGGGGTTACAAAACGACAACGGGAAAGCAACGTGAAACTGTGTTTTGGAAAGGGCTCTGTTTTTTGTGTTGTTGGCACGAATATGAACATAAAATTACGTTTACGAATAATCCAACTACAAATAAATAATACAGGTGACACTTTCAGAGTACACAGAACTGCATTGTAAAGAAAGAATTTCACGAACTCAGTGTAGGAATTTAATAAATTATCAGGAAAACCACATTGCGATTTTATTTTAACTTCTTCGAGCCTTAATTTTTGCAGAAGAGCTCTTACTACTTACCCTTTCAACTGGTAACCAGAGAGCAGATTAATTGCATTTGTGTAACTATCACACACTATTCAACAATATTACTTTTAAGCGTATATTTAGCATCTGATTGTGCAGATGACGTATGTAAGTACAAATTACCAATAAATCGTAGTATATATAGAAATTATGTATAGTAATTTTCTATACTAGAAATTGTATCAATATAAGATGTGAAATTTTCCGAGGAATTAAAACATTTGAAAGTCATGTAAAGAAAGAAATTTGAATTAGTCCGGATACAATTGCTTGCAAAAACCACAAGTTTGTTTTACTATATTTTATAATCCAAGCCGAAACGGGATTTTTTTTTATTTTTGCGAAAATCGGGTATATTTCGTCTGATTAGTAAATACTTTAGATGAGTCCATGTTCAGAGAAGATTAAAAATATGTGGTCAGTACGAATGGAAGAACTCAGTACAGGGAGGACAAAACCATTGAGCGGTCGATTTTTTTTTTGTGAAAACAATAAAAAACGGATTGGTATCCACGCAGTAAGAGGATAACGAAGCATCCATTGCGCTAAGCACTTTATCAAGGATTGTGTCGCGGTTATGCAAGTGGATGTGCGCAAGTACTTGCAGAAAGGAGATAATGCGACTTGAAACCCTCTTCAGTGGTGAAAAGCGCCACTGATTTTTCGTGAAAAGAATTTTTTTTGCCGATATGTAGAGACCGGAAAAATTCGCGGGTTGACTGACCTGTAGGCTAGGCTGCAAGAATATCTGTGACATGAAGCGGACAGCAGATGCTCATTAGCTGCTTGTTGTTAAAGTGATATAGGTATGTATTAGTTTCATTTCAATTATTGGCTCAGAGACTTCCAGGAGACGTCAAATGTGTCTTGGGCCAGTTGCGAAAGAGACGCAAACTTACAGTTGATGGAACTGTAGCTTGTTCGCAAATTAAAACGCTAATTGTTCAGGTCTCTACCAGTGGCGTAGCGTGGCTGTGCTCCAAGGCGTGCGGTATTAGCAGCGACTATACGCTTTGAGCAGTTTTGTTGTTGCAGAGACCAAGGTGTACATATTGTAAGTACCTTGTCTCTTGTACGTTACTGGCTGTGGAGTATTCCTGACCATACAAGTCAAATGGTTCCTCAGACTACTCAGTGTTGTGTATAGTCACTGCTGGTCACCGTACACCTTGGAACACTCCACGCGATGCTACTGGTCTCTACCACGTCTGCAGCTCTGCTTCATGATCATTGGCAGTATGTCTTTGTGCAGAGGCGTCAATAATTTGACTGCACCAATCATAATAAGGTTACTACATCACCACACGTCTGTGACTTTCTACCGGTTGAGCACCAAGACGCTGAGAGTTAAAATTGCCAATGAAGTAGAACTAGGCTTTGAAACAACTTAGGACCGGTTTCACCAACCACGTTTAAGCGATTTAATCTAGATTACTCGGTACTTAATCTCGATTATACATATTTTGGGTTTCACCAAGCAGTTAAACTCGATTTTCTCGTCTTAAGCGAGATTAAATTTTAACTGCTCGATTTTGGCCGGGTAACGTAACTAATCTCGCTTAAGATCATAATAAAATGGCGCGAGCACTATATAATATGGTATTTGAAGACAATACATACGATGAAGACTTTAATCCTGTGTATCTGCCTCGTCGAATTCGAGGAAGAAATCATTATTTTGATGAGTATGATGATACAGACTTCCAAATGCATTTCCGCTTGTCAATACAATCGGTCCATTCACTTTATTGATACATACACCGACAATGTAGAAGTCATAGTGGTCTAGAGCAGCCGACCCTTCGTGGCTCAGTTAGCCTGCCGACCCCCGTGGCTCAGTTGGTTGAGCGGCCGGCTTGGGTACGGGGGGTACTGGGTTCGATTCCCAGGTCTGACTGGGTGTAAATTTGTGTTTGTCCATTTGGGTCTCAAAAATTGTCACTATACAAATTGTCTCACGCACAGTACTGGGGTCACACACATTACGTCACATTAAAGGGGGGAATGGTTGGTGCAGAGGTGATGCGGAAGCTTCCGCATCGCCGCTGCACAAAAAAAAAAAAAAAAGAGGTAAGCTGCGCAAGTTCTACGAGCGGGGAGAGTGGTTCGACGCTTATCACCTCCAAATTTTTTTTTGTCAAAATAATTTCGTGTAAGCGTCCTTTATTCAAAAGTTATTTGAAAAATAATTTCAGTGTTATTTATGAAGTACAGTGGGCATTTAAATTAGTTTTTTTTCTTATGAAAGTACAACTACAAGGTTACAAGGACAACCATTGTAGTTTTACACGGAATTGCTTTGGCAACTGGGTTTCCAAAGATTTTCTTTGTAAAAAAACAAAACATTTTTTTACAGTTTTTGAGGTCTGTTTAACGTCTGGTACTTTCAGGTTAGCAAAAAAATATACAGACGAGAAAATAATTAAACAGTTGTGTGTAGATAAACATTTGCATTTACAGCAATAAAATAATGTAAATTATATTTGCTGGATTTTCTTACCCTGATCTTTCTTTCTGGCTTTGCTCCGAAATTACATAGGGGTATCTAGCCCCCTAGCTGTATTCCATCCCTAGATAGTATGATGCAATCACTCCCTCCTTCCCTTCAAGAACGTTGCAACAAAGTTTGCAAATGAAATAATTCACAAACACACATTCGGCAATTTCCGACAAGTGTTCGGTTATTTTCGACACAATTAAGGCAACTCAGCTCACACAACCCATTGTGCAGCCAAGTTTAACTAACCTCTGGTAACTTAAACTCGCTGTGTTGTTGGTGGAACGCACCTCTAACTTAAACTCAGGTTTGGCTCTTCGTCGAGTTTTGTTAATCTCGCTTTGTGGGAAAGTTAAACTTCGTTGGTGAAACTTGCCTTTAGTGTAAAAATTCTGTTTACGGCGGCTCTAGTTTATATATATATATATATATATATATATATATATATATATATATATATATATATATATGAATGTATGTGTATATATATATACTGCATACTTCGTTTTCAATTAAAGAAGTACAGTAAAATGTTTAATTTTTAGAGCAGTATTTCAGTATAGGTTTATGATTTCACTTCCATAAGTTGTGTCACATTATTATAATCAAATAAGTTTTTGAATATGAACGTCTTCAAAGCCAAAGTTTATTTTGATAACATACATATCCAACCAGTATTAACTGTACAACTTAAGAAATTTAGAAAGTTTAAATGGTAAATTTGAAATTTAGAAGTATACCAAGTAAGTACGGAAATAATGACATTAGTCTCCGACGTATTCTTAAATCGGGTATAATAAAGATTTTGTTTTATGATGTTAATAATAATGGTCAATGACCGAAACGATAAATAAATGTTCTCGCTTAGTCTTTTGTAAGATAAATTAAACATTTTGAAACATCTGATCTTGAAGCTCAAATATGGAAAACAATTGGTAGCTATTGGGCATCATAGATACAGCTCGTAAGTTTACAATTATTGAGAATTACTATAAATTACAGTAGAAAAACAACCGTACCGTAATTGTCGTGAAAATGCAATTATAATTGCGCACTGAATATAGCGTTTTGCCATGATTGATTTGAAAGGCGTGACATAGTAAACTAATATGGAGAACGGAAAAAAAATCTAATGGTACAACCTTTGTTTTGAATTTAAAACTATTGTCAAATTAAAGAATGGTTTATTTTGTAATTTGAAATATATATACATATATATCAGTTTTCAATTTATATCAACTTTCTATAGAAGAACATAAATCATGTTGTCTCTACGCCAAAAAAAAAAAAACTATGGCAGACAAATACTATGCGAATAAATTTATGATATGAATGTACTAATGCTAATTTTCTACTCTTGAGAATTAATATAGTATTTGTCTTATCTTAGTGTGAAATTAATGCCCTAATCTTTGAGAAGGAAATTTTAATTGTTTTTTATGTTTAGAGACCGGGAACATAATGATCTGTAGACAAGCTACCAAGACATTCTTGTGTATCCAAGAAGATAGCATCTGCTCGTTGGATGCGCGTCAGCATAGCCACATCAAATAACTGAGTTCGCAATTAGTTTCTCAGTGATCTCCAGAAAGTGTAGAATAAGTCAACGACCATCTGTGAAGTTGTTACAAACATATATTTGTTTCCAACATAGCTTTCTTTAGACACTTCTCTCATTTGTCTTCACCAATCAGAACATGATTATCGTGGCACCATGCATATGTGATTTACCAGTAGAACCCAAACTCAAGAAATATTTACATGATACAATATTTGACAACAAAGCGAAGCTACAGATGTGCACACAAATCATTGAACCCGAATTGTGCAAAAATCTTTCCGCGACAAAATCGCTGCTCAGGAGATAAATGTTATCTTCTACTTCTAGACGTGTACACAAACAGTTGTATGTCCCTTCACACGTGTGTACACTGTACAGAACTTGACGCAGCAGGTCTAAGAATATGCCGAGCTAATAGCAAGCATTCAGTGTTGAAGGGGCAGAGATATGTTTGGTCGCGATAAATATGCTATGTTATATTGTTTTACTGGGAGCTGAAATAGTTTATCAGCATCTAACGTGCAGATTGCTGGGCATTTTCCGCTTAGGTTAGTTCTACTACAGGTTGGAATTATCAGCTTTATGTAACTTAAAATTCGGGAAAGCTCTGTGATTTGTCAGTTTGCACCCATTAACGATACCAACGCTCAAGCGGCAGACATGTTCCCTGTGCCAAACTTTTAACATTGATATGTCTAACCTGTAGCAGAATTAACCTTAGTTTCAGTGAAAGCAGAACATTTCTGAATAACGAAGCATGTGCCGCACATAATAAGTTATTCACGAAGTTGATTATACATAATATACAAGGTATGAAAAACTCTACAATACACAGTAATGTTCATTTTCAGCAATGTTCTTACGTCTACGATGTTGCACATGGAATGGAGTTATTCACTAAGATCAACGCCCCACAGATCGACTTGTGGAAGCTGTTCGTTTTCCCACGCAGCCCATCAGCGAATGGGAGTGGTGAGATCAAAGGTACCGACCAGGCGTCTCGACCTCCGCGTACCAACTTAGTTGGCGTTCGCACGCAGCCTACATATACGCCTCGTATATCCCTTTATCCTCCGTAATCATCCCCGCTTACTTTTACCAGTGCCTCACTCACTAATTCATCGAACCTGAACTCCCAAGAAATGTCCAATGTTACTTCAAATGTGTATCGTCATGTTTTGGTCAGAAGTACCATAGTTATGGTACTATGTTAGTGAGAGTCTTCAGTCAGCGGTTAAGGTGGCCGTCTGGATGGACGTGTTTTGTGCGTTCGAGTCCAGTAATTGCGGAGAGATAAGGACGACACAGTAAGCCGGGGATTGAACCCAGGTCCTTCCTAATGCGAATCTAACGTCTTACAGTTGCGCCACCTCGCTCTGTCCGCGGTCTTGGGATGGTGTAGGTCATGCAGTGACAATGTGCGGGCTGAGATACTTACTACTCAGCAAATACTTGGTACACCACAGCAAGGACGTATACAGGAGAGAGGGTGTTAAATGGGGTACAGACCCTTCTCCCTTACTTCACGGAGAGCCTCCCTAGATAGGCTGTATTTGTGTGTGTAAGCCAGGAGCAGTAAGGTTGCCGTTGACCGACGTATGTTATAGATTATCGCCTCTCCGCGCAAGCTACTCAGATGGCATGCAGTGCTTCACTATTATCCTTTTTCCTATGGGACTTTAAGTTGTGACCACATTATTTTATATGTGAGAAGCATAGTTCAAAGTATAACGTTTGTTTCTATAATTGTGTTTTTCGAATCCGATTGTTATTATTCAAGATACAGCAGTGTGAAAAACGCATTTTTGGCCATTTTAAGGAAATTATTTTTCTAATAAACATGCCGAATTTTCAAAACTATAGCGACACAGTTTGAAGTGTGTGTTATTTTCGTAGATATAGAAATGTAATGAGCGTTGAATAATTTCGTAATAAAAAAGAATTGCCGTAACTCGCTGCAAAGCATTTGAAGCGCAGGTAGGGAGGCCTCTTAAGGGGTATCAGTTCCTATCAACTTCAAATTCTTCAAGATTCACTGTAAGTTTCATACAATGAGATTTACTAAAATTTTCCGTCTGACTTGGTATAGATATTACCTTAATGAGAGTTACCAAATTGAACACCTTCACTACTTTCAATAGTTTATGACTGGTAACCTATCGGAGGAAGAAAGTAATTATTTTTTACGAATGGTCACAGGTATAGCATAAGCAATAGTAAACAAGCAATGCCAACAGTTCACAATGTAAGAAACTATACTTTCTGCCTTGTCGAAAAAATAAAATACTTTGGAAAATTTGAAGGCCAAATTAAATACAAATTTTCCATCATTCCAAAATGGCGGATACTGATCCCCTTTAAACCGCACAATTTTGCACCTTGAAATACACATTTTTCCCGTACGAAAGTCCCCGAACCTCTTTGTTTTATTTTGTTGGTGGGATCGGTATTACTTTATAACATTCCCAAGCTCGGGACCCCTTCCCTCTCCAAGAAACACAAATATTGGCTAAGATCTGACCACAGCACGATGCAGCAACGTGCTAGTCACGTGTGCTTTGAAGTCCTGGCGACGTGCCGTAAGCGTACAGGTATAGGCTGTTCGCTGTAAATGGAGCACTCTTGAACATCGCCTTCCAATGGACAATAACTAAAATCATATTTTACTGTGGCCTCATGT
Source organism: Medauroidea extradentata (assembly GCA_003012365.1). NCBI lineage: Eukaryota > Metazoa > Arthropoda > Insecta > Phasmatodea > Phasmatidae > Medauroidea > Medauroidea extradentata. The sequence continues at coordinate 49,683 of PNEQ01025672.1, forward strand.
GTTAATTTTCGAGTGCAGCATAATTATTTGGTGATTATTGGGGTGTAACGTTTCTATTAAAAAATTTACCGAAAAATACAAACTGATGAAAGAAGTATTACCAAAGACTTCAAACTTGATCGCGAACCCCTTATAATTTGCTTTTGTCAGGTTCAGATAACTTTCCGCTGTAACTTAACCTACCTGAGACTGAAGTACGTTGTATTCCTTGCGCATCACAGCGTGTTGTACCTATGTTTAAATTACAGTATGTGCTGACAACTTACATAAACCATTTAAAAGTTTCTAAGGGAATAACAATGAAGGAAATTATTAAAAGATAAATCATGAGCGATTATTGTAGTACGAAGAAAAGACTCGTCAGTTCTTGGCGATAACCTGCGTATTTCCGTTACGAGTACACCATTTAATGAGTAAAGTTACTTTCTTGTTTTGACCGCTCTGCACATACAACAATTTCCTGCAAGTTAGCTTTAAACACGACGTTTCGAATGAGTAAACTGGCTGTACTAAAATAACTATCATAGTATAAATAAATGTTACAACTTGTGATGATTATACGAATAGTAGCAAGAAGAGAGCGTTAGCATTGTCCACTTTCAGTACTTTAAGGGGTATTGATCCCTACCGCCTTGGATTTATCTGTATCTTCTCGATAACTTCTGTTCCAGTCTATGTATCAAAATTTATATCACGACAAGGCCTAGATAACTTAATAGATTTTCTGTAACTACTGGAACAATAATATATTCATTATTTTGCAACCGGAAACAGCTGAAAAGGAAAAAGTGCATTATTTACGGGAGCGACTACAGAGGCCGCAACATTAACAGGAACAATGCCATATGGATTCCAAAAAGTGAACGAAACAATAAATTATACCTTGTCAGCGTGAAAAAATATAAACAATGTGTCTATTTCCTGATTTATAAGAAAAACCGTAAAACCGATCTGACAGGGATCAATCCCCCTTAATGTAGCGTGGTTGAAAAATTGGTTGTTATGAGTATAATTTTTTTGACTACTGTTTATGATTGCATAAAAATAAAGAGTAAAATTTTACGTTATTTTCGCAGAGAGGATCGACATAGTTTGTCCGTTGTGATGCGTAGTGTTAAATTATATATCTCGACACAAAATAAATTATTTTTTAGCTTTTTAAACATTCAGCTCAACATTTTAATAGCATTCGTTACTAAAATTACAAAAAAAAAAAATAGATCTAATAATGATTGCAATCGCTCCCACATTTGGGCGTGTCTTTAGGTATTCTTTACATAGAGGTATTGCAAAAATTAAATTTAGTTTAAAATCGAAACTTTTGTTTTCTCAGTTTTTAAAATCTTGTATAGAGTAAACCAAATTTGCGAAATTACCATAAACCATAGAAAACAATGTTTTCAAGTTTATTATTCAGTGAAATACGTGTTACTTGTGGTAAATTGTAGATGTGGCTAATCATGTTTTGTTATTAACGGAATATGTCTGTGATAAGCAAATAATTTAAATGTTGTAATTTTCAAATAAATGTGTTTATTCATTATACCTACTCATACATATTCATGTTAATCTAAAATACTGTCACAGAGTAAAAATAAGCTTACATATAACTTAATAAAATATACTTTACATTAAAACAGTGATAATTAAGGCATATCTTCGGGCGAACTGTTGATTGTCATATGCATTCGTATACGCGGTTACTTGCGGCATTTCTCACGAGATATAAGGTTGTCGGTTATGCTTATACAAGGCACTGGTGACAAAAAGAACAAACTAAATTTTATGTTTTTACTATTCATTTTACAAAAACACTAAGAAAATTATCGAGCTAGTCGACACAATATAATGCTTTGGATTTGCTTTCGGGAAAACCAAGATTCGATTCCCAGCTTCGGTCATCGTTTTTTCTGTATCACCTGTAATAATAATAGGTGAAGACTGTAACATGTTTGAACATTAAAGTAACCAAACATTTGGACTAAAACAATGTGCTCGATATAAACATTACCGAAGAAAGTAAGCATACTAATAGTAAATTATTGTACAACACTTAGAACTCTCTGCATGTGTATACAGCAAAAGTATTTTTTTGTTTGAAAATATATAACGTTATTATCTCCCCTCTATAATAAAAGCGAAGGTAACAATCGCGCCAAAATAAAATAATAGGTGTCAACAGCTATGGCTCCAGAAAAGTTCGAACCTAAATTACAAACAAACCTCTAGGGGTTCAAAAGCTACCGTACTGACAAGAACTGCCGATGTGAAAAAAAAAAGTGAAGTGTCAAGAGATATTATTTTTGGGCGACGCAACTGTTTGTCTGTGGCACCGTGTGAGCTGACGGCCCGGTAATAGATTCACCCGGCGGGGGTTGGCAGGAATGCGGGATTAAGAGGAGGTAAAAAAAAAGGATCTGCAGGGGAGGGGTTGGAGACGTAGGGGAAGAGGGGTTGTATGAGGGCACACCGTCACTTTGTCCACCCAGCCAGGGCGAACAACGCCACGGGAATTGAAGCGTGAATAAATGAGGAGCGAAAACTCCGCGGACCGAGAGAATTAACCTGCGCTGTTTCCTGCCGGCTAGCAAAGGGGTGGATCGACGCTTGTAGCTTTGTATCGCCCGCACCACTTTTATCTCCGCCGAGTGCGCCAGCCAACTGTTTTCCCTCGCACGCGTGCTAAGTACAGCTAGGGGAAGGGGGTGATGCTGCTGCTTCACGGACGCGAAAAACCATCCGTTTCTGGCTGTTTATATATTTCAGTAGCCACGGAGCGTCCCAAGCCTACGAGCAAATAGATCGCGCTAACATTCCTCTGCTGGAAATAAAAAATGCCTTCATATAGGTTCCTTACAGTAAGTGTAGTAGTACCCGTGAAGATCTTCTTACAAACGATAATAGGCTACACAAAAATTTATATTTTACTGTGTTCTTAAAAGAAAATATAAGCAAAAGTTTGAGACTGTAGAAATCTATACACAGTGTTTAACGCAGTGCAATGGTTATGTGAACAAGTGAAAAACACGTTAAAACTGTCTCAAATAAATATGTACAGACAATTTGAAAGTGATAAATTTTTTTATAAATAACTTTGTAATTTGTCAACGAATTGAAATCATTTTATGTAATGAAAAATATGACCTACAGTTATACTTTGTAAAAATAGCAAATTATACATTAAAAATAATCCTTATTTTCTGTAATTAATAATGATTATGCCTAACCGCCACTGTCGTCTAAGCGCTTATAAACACAAATTAAGTGTTTTTGTTGAAAGTATGCTTTACATTTAATCAAATAGTTTAAATAACATTTGACAACTTTAATCTTAGATACCTGGAAATCTCGCGGTTTGAGGATCTGACAGCCGGACGCCATAGCTCTGTATCACGGTCGTAGAAGTACAGGTCTGGACACTCGCCAATCTAACAATGTATTTTGCTTGACTCCCTTGTTGTTTGGCTGTAGTTCACCAAGTTACCGAGAATGTCGTACTTTTTGGCGCTGTTTTCCGGGCGGTCGGACTCAAACTCCGTCCACTTTTTTCCATTGTTAAATTTATAAAGTAAATAAAGATTGCTGGAGCCTTTTCTTAAATTTGTGAACGAAGAAAGTATTTCATAAATTGATAAAAAATACGTTTTGATAAATTGTTTATCTTAGCCGAAAGGAAGTGGGCGGAGTTTAGTCCGGCCTCCCTAACATCAGCGCCAATAAACCACAATATTCTCGGTAACTTGGTGAACTGCAGCCAAACAACAAGGGGGTCAAATATCCAGGTGAATATCCAGACCTGTCCTACGGCCGTGCTCTGTATACACTCCGTCTTCAGCTGCTTGTTCAAGCTGTACATCTGACAACGTAGCGCGCGAGCGGGTGAGTACTTTTCATGCAGGTCTGTTGTTGGTTCACAGTCCTCGAGAATGAGTTTCAATAAGAGTCACCTCATCGCTAAACGTTTACAAGAGTTTGAAATCCAACATCTTCCCAAAAGAATCACGAAATTTCCTTCATACTTTCCTCTTAGTAATCAAAATCTTTGAAACATATGTCCGTATACGACGAATACATTCCTATTATTCATAATTTCAAAGCGTACTTTTGCGTTTAACTAGCCACACATTACTCAGTAAATCAAATTAACTAATTAGTCTCAACTCTTTAAAACTTCAGTGTAAGTGTTATTTAAAGTCAAACAACTAATTTTGGCACATAAATGAAACTGTACTTTAGCAAAATTCTGCCATACATTTATTTCATATATATACACACATGTTTAAGAAACCGTAAAACTGATAACGTTTGTAGATTTGAAATTAAAACTGTTAAGTGAACTCGATGTCAACACTTTCATAATTCTTGAATACCCAATAGCATGTACGTAACATGTAAAACATTATTTCCTTTGTAAGAAAATTATGATTGACGCATGTGAGGAGCAGTGATCATGATGTTAATGGCTCACATTATATGCATTAACTAAAATGTTTTCTTAGTGATAAATAGCTTGCTTTGTTTTTATTCGAAATCATAGCATCTGTATTTTTTATAAATTTCATTGCGTTCCCATTTATAATAAGATTAAATGGAAACATCCTATCCTTTTTTTAAATAGTCCTGCAATGAAATAACTATCTTCTAAATCAAAATACGTCCGATAGGGCATTTAAGCTATTCTTTTCTTTAAATGCGTTTTTTTTTTTCAGATTTAGTAATTTAACTTTAGTTGTAATAAAAAAAATCACAGGGGCTTTCGATCGTATAAAAAAATGAAGTGAAAGAGTTCAACATTTAAGCTTTTCGTGTTTTCTTATAAATTTCTCACGAAAGAGGCTTACTGAAAGTTTTAAATCCAGGTCACTGTCGTAGAAGAACAGGTCTGGACACTCTCCTGGAAACTTGACCCCCTTGATGTTTGGCTGTAGTTCACCAAATTACCGAGAATATTGTGTTTTATTGCTGCTTCAGTTAGGGCGGTCGGACACAAACTCCGCCCACTTCCTTTCCACTAAGATAAACAATTTATCAAAACGTATTTTTTATCAATTTATGAAACACTTCCTTCGCTCACAATTTTAATAAAAGACTCCAGCAATCATTATTTACTTTATAAATTTAACAATGGAAAAAAGTAGGCGCCAAAATTTACGACATTCTCGGTAACTTGGCCAACTACGTCCAAACAACAAGGGGGTCAAGCAAAATACATTGGTAGATAGACGAGTGTTCAGACCTGTTCTTCGACCGTGATCCAGGTTCGCTACTGAAATGTTATAAAACTAAAATGTAATGTACTTTGGTGATATTTCGGGGGCACTAAGTTTTTAATTTATGACAATGCCTTTTTGCTATAATACGTCACCCCATATTTTTTAATTTCGTATACGTTTATGGTTCTAAGACAAAAAAAAAAGCTTTTTTTATATCGAGTCATAGCTCGTAAACTGTCATTTTAGGCGGGTGTACATTAATTTCTTTGCGCCATTCCATACATTGATTTACATAATTATGAAACGTTAATGCTTTGATTTTTGGTGAAAAGGATTTGGCGCCAACTTGTTTCAATCTCTCACGTGCGCATGTGCAGCCTTGCTACGTAGTTATTGGCAGTATGTGTTTGTGCAGAGCAGAGGCATCGCTCATTTAACGGCGCCAATCAGAAAAAGGTTATAACGACACCGCACATCTGTGATTTACGAGTAGAACTCTAAGACATTATAAGAAGAAATCACTAGTCATGAAGCTGAGCTTCAGATGTGCACGTAAAGACTTGAAACTAGTAGGTGCTACATTCAAATCACCAAAAACCAGTGACTCTATTATTATTATCATCTTATAATACCATTCAATCGTTTTTTGATAAGTAGCTTAGGGAATTCAAAGTACTTGAGTTCTAATTGACAACAGAAGATCAACTTCTTTGAAAAAAAAAACATATGTTTTATTTTATAATGATCGGCGAATTACTGACTTCGCCAAAATCCAAAACCTGAAAGCTGGAACATATTGCGAAATAAACTTAGATATATGTCACGATAAAGTTAAATTTTGCGTATAAAATCAATCTAATTTATTTTGTTTTGTTAATTTTGTTTGGAATTTTTAATTCATTATTCAGTTATGTACTAGCCTACTTGGATTTCGTTTTCCAGTGCGTATTATAAAAATACGTTTGTAATATTATTATTAATACAAATTACTGCAGTGAAGTGAGCGTTAATACTAAGCCTCAAACAATAAATAAAACTATAAAAATCAAGAAAAACGTATTTTTCAAAAATAATAATATATATTTATAGAACGGGAAAATTCGTGGGTTCACTGAAACGTAGGCAAGCCTCCAAGAATGACTATGAGCTCAAGAAGACACATATGTACAATGGCAGTTTACTGACACAGTGTTATGTGCATTCATTTAGTCACGTTGTTATTGACTCAGCGACTTCAAGGAAGTGTAATAAGAGTCGAGAGCCAATCGGGAAAGTAGCACGAACTTATAGTAGTAACAATTGTAGCTTGTTCCCAAAAGAAAACGCGATTATTTCAGGTCCCTAAGCATACTAAAATGATACAGTATACACAACAAACTTCACTGTAAAATTATTGCTTTCAGATTTCTTGTCATATTAGTACACATATGTTGAAATTTTTTTCGCATAAATTCTTTTGAAATATCTTCTCTAGGAGTGTTTCAGTCCCCCACACGTGTAACTGGACTTCATTAAATAATAGACTATATGAAGAGGAAATGAACTCTTTGAAATTTGACTTCCTTATTATTTTAATTCCTATTTATGTATCATACAAATGTCTGAGAAAATATTTCATTCAGGCAGGCATTATATAATAAAAAAAGTGTGGAATAAAATCTTAACGGTGGTTACCTATGTGCCATTTGCCTAACTACTAACATACTACAACAATATATACATAATAAGTTATGATCTTACTCTCGTGTTGTATGTGATGGTATTGAAATCAGTACTCACAAATTGTTACTAATATATATAATTCGAGTAGCTTCTCACAGAATTGAAAATATTACCATATATAACTAAAACATGATTACTAAATATATTATAATTTAAAAGTTTGCAAACTTAGAATCATACAAAGTAAATATTTTAATGATTTAAAGGAAAATTGTTTCATTTCAGCAGTGATTTTTAAAAAAAATTTGACAGAAATGGTAACCAGCATATTATATTACAGCTCTAGGGTCGATTTTTTTTAAAGCAAAATTTTCATCACATGTAGTCTCGTAGACTTAGTGAACGCAGGCAACCACAAAATTAACCAATCGGTGGTTCCTCCGTGGTTAGAAACTAATTTCGGGCACAGGCTGATGAAAAACAGGAGAGGAAGGAGTAGGGTAGGGGCGGTGGCTCGGAACCCTTTGGAGAGGTATTAATACGAAGCAGGTAATGAGGACACGGGCCAGGATCCCGGAGGGCGGCGTGCTGTGCACAAACCAAGCGGCTCGCAATACAGTGTACCAGAACCAACAGTGTATCTCTACTTACCCAGGGAGTTGGGCGGTGGGACAGATAGCTCCACTGGGATAGGGGGCGGGGGGAAGAGGACAGAAGACGATCGCTCACTCGGCTTGTCTGCATCTCGAGGAGTGTCCCTTCCCCCTCAGCCCCCTCCCCTCACCCGAAGGGCGAAAGGCTCGGCTTTCCCTGCCTATCCTGGAGGCAATTTGGAAATTAGCCTCCTTGCGCATGACGCATCCATCATGCGGGCGAGAGGATCTTGTTGACCTACGTCGGTGACTGTCGAGGGACGGGAGGCCACGACCGCTGTCCTACCTCCAGGAGTGTTGGAGGAAACGTCAGAGATAACCACGCCTACATTAACTCTTGTGCGTCTTCTGCCTGCATAAACTGTGCTCCAATTGAACATTATTTTCCTGCCAAGGACTTCCTTCCTATGTAAATTGATATTATCGTTCACGAACGGGAGACATTCGTTCACCCAGACAGTCACCTTAACAATGACCATGGCCGACTCCTCTCCGAGTTACTGTCATTGTACCAAGTTGTGTGTCACCGTCTATAATGAACTCGTTGTCACCAATTCCAACTTGTTTCAATGGACGACTTGAAAAGAGGCGGAGCTTCAGTCAGTAGTGGGAAACAATTCCTATCTCCATGGATACCGCAGCCGAACGTAACCTTCATTTAGCTGTTTGGTTTCACATGTCCCGGATGAGATGTACGTCAAGAAAATTAATTATTTGTTAGGAATTTGCCGTTTTTTCAGGTAAACATTAATCTTATATATTTGCGTATCTTAACCATGAAATTGAAACTAATATTTTTTACCCTTGCGTGCAAATCTATGAATGCGCAACATTTTTGCTTTCTGCAATTACCAACTAACAAATCAGCATGTTTGTAAACTAGCTTTGTTTCCCACAGTACTTTCCCCCTGCGGTGACGTCAGGGGGCGTCAAGTCGTCCATTTCTTAGTGCACATCTGTAGCTCTGCTTCGTGGTCAATTATTGGGTACCTTTAACTCTCAGCGTTTAGGAAACTAAACCACATACGCGTGGCGTGTCAGAAACATTATTATGACAGGCACAGTCAAATAAGCGACACCTCTGCACAAATTCCTGTTAACAAATAACCTTGAAGCAGAACATGATGTGTACGAAAGACACTGATATAGTTTGGTGCAATATTATTTACTCGAAAAATCAGTGACTCTAGGCATTATAATCGTGGGGTAAAAAAGCAGGAGTTTGAATACATTAAAAAAATCATCATTTTAAAAGCCAGACAAACGCAGTAAGTCCTTGAATAATAAAGAATGGAAAGGGATGACCTCAGTGCTGAGGTTGACTGATATTGGTCTGTGATGGATATTAAAACTCCATTATCAATAGTAGATGTGTCATTGACCAGTGGAACGAATCTGTTAATAAAAAAACGCTCGAGAATGAAAAATATAGCTTCATCCCTAGAAGGCCTTTGTATAGCAAGAGACGCGTAAATCTCGCGGGTCCAACGACCTTTCGGCTGTAACCCACAGTCCTTTGTTCACTCTATCCAAAGCTATATTGTTCACTGGGTGCTGCTCTACTGAGTGGGTAGTTATGCCTACGACAAGGCAACAGGGGAACCTCGAAGTGGTTTCATTTAGGGTTTCAATTAGTTCAGAGACCTCAAAGACAAATTTTTAAAACAGCATCCCAATTACGAAAGGAATTCACGCCTAGAAGCGTTCGAAAAATAACATTTGCTCAAATGACCTCGCGAAATGTACAGGTCTCTAATTACAGTTTTGAAAGTGCTATGAACTTTATTTGCTTTATGTGACAATACATTTATAAGTGCAGAGCGCATATAACATAAACATGTTATTTTTTTTTACGTTTACCCATGCTGCTGTGTGTGGTAAAATACTAACTGGACTGAAGAAACACGAAGAGAGAAACAGGAGTTAAACAGTAAATCATACTTCCTTAAAATAAAATTGTACTATCATTGCTTGGTTTCCAAAGAGAAAAAAAAATTGTAAAGCTCTCCACATCTGTAGTATGGCTTTCGCGTTAGTGAGATATTGCAATTCATACGGGCGGTCAGACGCATTTTTAGAGCTTCAAACATGTTTTATCTAACACACACAAACACACATAAATAAACAAATTTAACCTATCTAAGGAACCCACACCTTTATGGCGTTACTAGGCCATTTCTGTTCAACATACACACCTATTCTGTTTATTTGCTGTGTGCAGTAGAATTTAATCAAGAGGTATGCTATTCAAAATAATATTAATCGTCGTGTAGTAACTGCAGTCCTCTATTCTACCCAGAATGAACACTGAAAAATGTCATCAGTTTCGCATTGTGTTCTTTAGTTTATGCTAATAATTTGATACTACAAAATGTGCATAGCCAATATTAAATGAATAGTGAGCTTAATCTCTGTGCAACCGTAGTAACTAGAATACCACCAATTTAAATATGTATAGCTCCGTGTTTAAAAAAAAGTGTGTTCGGTATAAAATAACCAAAGTTAAACAAATTGCAAACACATTCACAGAGCAAGACATAATTTCCTAATAGTTCAGAAAATATTTAACCAATATATGATACTTATGTACACGTTCAAAATATTTAATATGATTGTTCCCTTTTAAAGTGAGGTAATTCGAGAGTGAATATATGCATGTTTATTCATGAAAATATTGTTTTAATAATCATGATCAACACTCAAGGCAACAAACAGTAACTATTTAATTTGTAAAAAAAAAAAAAAAAAAAAAAATCACGGTTTTAAGACATACGCAAAAGTACAAAATAGTTCCTCTTCGCCGCATACAAATTTACAACCCTGTATAGATTCCTAACCCCATTCAAATAGTCCTGAAAATCTGTGATCGTGAATTTATAATAGCTATTAAAATACTTGTAATTATAAAACGAAAAATATGTTGCCATCTGTAGTTAATAGTATTGAGTGTAGATATTAGCTGTCGTTCAGAAAACTTACACAACATTTCATATAATTTCCAGTGCAATTAAATTGTAAATTAATTCATTAGTTAACTATTGCATGCGTCCCACGTTTTTCGTTTTAAATATTACAAATTACAAACTGTACCATAGTTATTGAAAGTTCGCATTCACACATCCTTAAGAAAATCTGTATTGGGATAGGAATTTGTATGTGGTCATATATCTGTGTGGTGATGGGAAATATTTTTCATATATTAAGGTTCGTTTAAAACACTGTACGTTACTTTTTAATATTAATTTAACAATTTTTCTTTGTTTGTCACGTTGTCAACCAGTTCTACGCTATGTTCAGTGATTCTACTCACTAAGTCATCAGGAAATTAGTATAAAGTATTGGAGAATGGTAGTGAAAGTTGCTGAAAGCGCTTAGCATCTCTGTGCCAGCCTGTGGGAACGCCGTGCTATCTTCGAGTAGGCCAACCCGCCGACCAGAAACAGGTTGCGGGTTCACGTATGGCCCAGGGGCAAACGTCTCAAGATGGTCGCACTACCTGAAGGAAAAAGTTGATTTCAATATTTGTCGGAACATATTGAAACACAAGAAATATCGTTAGAGCCAGTGATTTTTGTTGAAAATAATTCTACACACAAATTGTTTCAATGTCTTACGTGGACACCTGTAGCTCTGCATCTCGTTCAGTGACTGAATGTTTTTAAGGCCAGGATCTGCCATTTATTTCAAATAATTACAAATAACTCGAATATTTTTAACCAAATACTATGAAAAAAATTTGAAACTGTGTACAGTCATATGATACACAAGTTTGCCTGATTTTTTAAAAATAATGTACTGTTTGCTAGCAAAAAAATATTTTGCTTTTTGGATAATTTTGACAAGGAATTATGGGATATTTCAGGGGCAAGAATCTAAAATTCAGTTTGGTGTGCTGCAACAGAAAAATTAAGATACAAATTATGATATATAACTGTTAAAACTGCATGAATGAATTTTTGTTATATGTATTAATTTGCGTCTAAAAAATAGTTTCGAACCACTGCAAAACTAAGGAGCGAGGCCTCAACTCTCAGCGTCTCGGGGATCTACCGCTATCACAGACGTGTGGTGTCGCAGTAACCTTGCTGTAACTGGCACACACAGTCAAATGAGCCACGTCTCTGCTTAAATACATTCTGCCAATAACCATGAAGCAGAGTTGCAGATGTGCACGAATGACATTGAAACAAAGTGAATCAGAATTATTTTGACAAATATATCACTGGCTTTAAATATCATCTATGTTGAGCTATGTTTCAAGTTTCAAGTCACTAGCTCATCGGGAATTAAGTTTAGGCCTAAAATCAAATGCAAATTTTGTACCAACAGGAGAAGCGGACACACTGGCTGAAAAGCGATGAAATAAAAATGCGGTAAATAGGAGACGTTCCTTTAACAATATTGCAAAACGTTTGTATGTATTTTGGATGCTTTTGGTAGACATCCTATCTTGACCCTATTTGAACTCCTTCGGTTTAAAATTATTTCTGCACACACACGCACGCGCGCGCACGCGTGTACTTACCAGCATGCTTAATAAGGGACAAAAGCGCGGTATTACCGAAGACGATAGAGTGCATTGCCAATGCGCGCTAATAATTAAACTAACCTGCAATCTTTCCGTCGAACCCGTTTTACTACGAGACTTTTAGTGGTAACTGTGTACTTTTATTCCTGGGAAATATGTAGCAAAGTTTAGTGCTGTGCTGTATGTAAATATTTTATATTATATCTTCTTACAAGAGCTTGATGTACTATTTTGAAGACATAATACAGTTACAATTTAAAAAATATATATCTTACATTTGTTTGTTTTGTGTATGCGAGGACCTCATTTTTATCTGGCTTATAAACGATTCAAATACGTACATGTTTGCCATTTGCGATTTATTTCAAAACAATTAAGAGCTCCGAAATATAAATTGCAACCTAGTTAAAACAGAATAAAGATACTACGTGGATTTGGACGATTATTTGCCACAACATATTATGCGATTGTCACTGTTCCCACTTGCGAACCATCAGTGGTAAATGATTTATACGCACTATGAGAGAAAATATCTAGGAAACAGAAAAAATTGATAAAAAACATGACTACATTCCGTACAAAACAATCACTTCAGTAATGTACTATGTTCCCATCGAAATATGCTCATTGCAATACAGAGTTCTGGCTGCTTCTGCCGAGAAAATTAATTACAATACTCAACTCTAGTCATTCTTCTTCTGATTTGCATTGGAATTAGGTAGCTTTTTGCATTTTCTTCCGCATCACTTTGCCGCAAAGCACCGATGGACGCTGTGCTGACTATAACCGAAGTTGCACACGTGTTAGCGCAACGGAAAGTGCGGAGTGTCGCACATGGAGTATGCTTCCAGAATATTTCAAATCTGGTGCTCTCGAGGTTTCGCGTAAATTCGAGAAAAGCAGAAGGAAAAGGAAGCCAGAGGGAAAAGAGGAGGCCAGTCGTGGAGTGACGGGGTTGGGCGTTACTCATGGGCCTTCCGACTGGTGCGCGCATCGTGACAACCTATTTGTCTTCTGGACTGATGAAAGCTTAGCGTGTCTTTCCTCTCGTCACAGAGGAACCAATGCGAAGTAGAAGTGGAAGATAATAAGGAGGAATATTAAAGGGGAGGGACCCCCTAAATTATCCCTCGCTTTTCCTGACAGCATTCCCTCAAACTACTGCGCCTGGACAAGCGTAACTTAGGCCGGTGAATCATGAATGTTTGTCGGAAGACAGAAAATTTCTCTTCTAGAAAATCTCACACTTACATCATGGTATATGCATCCTCATACTACATGCAAGGAAGAGCAGTTTATTTACTTGCTGTGGCAGGACTCCGCTGTTAAATGAATAATTCTGGATTAATATAAATTTTGGTGCTAAGAATGATCTACTTAGTTGTTATTATATTTGAAACTTTCAACGAGCACTGTCATTCTGACATAGCTTTTTGTATTGATTCCCGAAATACTTTTAGAGGTATTCTGTGATAATTTCTCTCTAAATGCCATAGTTTATTTCATCAATACCACATAAAACGGACAGTTTAAAAGATGAATGTAACAGGTAAACATTACACACGATTGTAATATTTGCACCCGTGTTTTTTGTATTTACATTTATAAAACTAGCTACATCATCTCGCAGTAGAATAGTCGATTGTATCAGCAAACTGTTTTGTTTGATTCCTTTGAATGTAATAAAAAATGACTGTACTATAAGGATCTGTCAGATACCGAATATGTTAAATTATTGATTATTTTCATAGATTTTTAAAACTATTAAACATATTCAAATAATATTGTTTATGCGTTGCATTAAATACATAGTTCGCCAATGAGATTGTTTCTTATAATGCCACTTATTTCATTATAAACAGAAAATAATGTTTTAAATATCATAATGAGAACTAACAATAAACATTCATACATGTTCGTTGTAAATGTATTTTATTTGAAGAGTAAAAATAAAATGCATTTTCTTTTCTGAAATGTACAATCCCGTAGTAAGTTTCGATAAATTACGGCACTTGCTAACGGTTTACGGGAAAGTATTCAGCGTCGATAGCAGTGTACAACTGGTTATTATTTAGCACTAAGTA
>PNEQ01025672.1:63922-78616 GCA_003012365.1 Medauroidea extradentata
ATATATATATATATATATATATATATATATATATATATATATATATATATATATATATATATATATATATATATATATATATATATATATACTGTTATGGGTTTAAACCCCTACAACTCAGATGTACGGCTTTTCTCATAATGCAATAACTAGGGAGTGTTTCAGGTTTTGCATTTCTTCAGGGTGTTCAATTATCTAGAAACCATGCGGCGGTTGCAATCACTGTAGACGCTCGCGAAGTTTATCACTTTGTTCATATATATATATCGTTATAATGTAATGAATCAATATAGGGTACAACATGTCAGAAAATCTGTTAAGCCTTGCCGTTGTACAAATGTCAATACATCATGTGAAAAATAAATTTTCAGGAGGAAACTGATAAATCAAAGGTTGTACGAATTGATAACCATTTACAACTCAACCTATTAGGCCTATTAAATGCGTTTTTTGTACTTAAGACAAGCAAATAAATCAGCGATTTTTACTCCAATATTAATTGGAGGTATTTCGCTACAAAACAGATTCGTTGATCACTCTTAGTGCAGCAGACTCAACCAATGCCATAAAATTATTGATTATATGAATTTAATTAATAGCTATTGAATAAATCCAAAAACGTATATCTAACAGTATTAATAAATTAAAGTTACAAAATTTTTCAAAGCAACCATTTACCCTTATATGAATGTAAATGTTTTCATGTTCACCAGTTTTATCCGGTTTCACACACCATAAATGACATAAAAATCTTAATAGACCAGCATGTTGTTCAACACAAACAACATAAAAACCGCAGAATATGAGTTTCAAACTAATACCACAAATGAACAAGAAACACTTTTGTAGGCTAATATTATATGTATTCGATATTTCAAAATCGTGCTCAGTAAAACATTAATTGATGATATAATATATTTTACTTTATCGATGTCTTTAAAGTTAAACCTTGCTTTTAAAGAAAACAAACACTTTACAATTAACATGTAGCCGTAAAAAACAATAAAGAGCTATATTTTTTAAGGCAAACATTATTTTTCTTATAAAGATTTATGAAAAACTCGCTTCTTTCATGTGTCCTCTGTCAAAATTGTAACTAGGATGACATTCAAAGAGAGGATATTAAAACCCTCAGTTGATAGCATTCTCATAATAGCAGCCAAAACGAAAAAAAAAAAATTAAATGCTTTCATGATACACGCGGAAATCCAGAGGTATTTAATTTACGAAAGAGAATTACACGAAGAGAATACCTCTTTTCTGTCCCGCTTTCAGGTTGCAGACAACATTAAATAATGCACCTTCATAGTCGTAATAATGAAATGAAAAATTCAATCGAAGGGGAGAGAGAATAAGGCAATAAAGTGTAAACAATGGAGGAGCGAAACTAAAATGAATTTAGGGAATCCACAATTACAACGTACAAAATTTATCAAACATAAAATATTCAAGAAATAGTAAGAAATGTAGGCAAGTTTAAAAACCAAATTCCGAAGAAAAAATAACAAATAATTAAGTAAATAAAGATAAGGTTTTCTTTTCTATATATATGGATATTACCTAAATTTCAAAGCACTTTTAATACTAAGGATACGAATACGTGCACAAAAATGAAGCACAGAGGTTACGAGCATCTATTTAGGTTACATAAATAATTTCTTATAAACCGTCATTTGTCATGTAACTTTGTTTGAAAACAAAACAAATTACAAAATTGCACATTCACTGAAGTGATTGAAACCGTCACTTGTAAAAAAGATCTTATAATTTGTGAAAGAAACACAGGTAAAAATGCACAATCAAGAAACGTTTGTGTTTCAAATATTAAAAATCGGAAGATAAGATTGTTGTAAATCTTACTATAAATATATCCCGCTCCAAAAAAAAAAGTGGCTTAAAACAGTTGATGCCCGCTATTTTTCGTCACCTTAATTCTAAAATCTCGTAAGTCCATTTCTCATATATTAAAAGAGGAGGAGAGAAAAATTATTTAAATTCCCTCAAACCGAGAAAAAAATACATAATTCTGTATAACTTTATCAAAAATGTAATTCTTCTATTTAGTTTTAAGAATATTTCTTTGGAAATGCCTTACGAAAATGGCTTAAAAGGGTGAAAATGTGCAATCTTCAACAAATGGAGTTACGAGGTTTCACAGTTAAGGTAACGTTTTGTTAAGTGTTCTTAGTTGAAACGCAGTCTCAAGATAATTCCAAAAACAAGAATCTTGATGAAAAGTATATTGTGATCAGCAGCGGTAAAAAAATATGTATTACTTACATGGGACATCGGGACGCCAAATTGACTGAAACATAAAAGCACTAATAGTAATGCTGTCTGACACTGTATGCATTTTAAATTTTTTGGTAATAGCTTATTTATCATCTTGAGGTTTTTAATTATTCATAACCATTCAATCAAAATAGAGCACAGTTACTGGAAAAGAAACTAGTTGAGACGTGGTGTAAACGTACTCATATTTATCCTTCAAGTAATCGCTACATTTCTCTAACATAACGAAACACCCCTAAAACACGCGGAGGCTGGGTATCAATCTGCACCACAACCTCCACCCTCGTTTCCCTTCTCCAAAATTCGGCGACCACCGACTACCTAAGCCCTCTTATTTCTGACGATACAGGCCGTCCGGAAGAGGGCACCGGCAAGACATCCTTGAAGAGAACGAGCCTGAGCCATAGTCGAATGTTACTCTGACACCTTGAAACTTCGGCCTGCGGCTTCCTCTTTCGCCTCCAAGCTGTGAGGAAGTTCTCGGCGTCGTCGCAGCAGGCTATAAATACTAGTTCGCGGCGGCCTACAGGACAGTGATTGTGGTGTTTAGCCTGTGCGTGTAAGGAGTGGACTCGACAGTGAAGGCGGTGCTGGCGAAGACAATGGTTGCGACGGCAAGAAGCGGCGAGGAATAAACTCAACAAGAGGCTACAGTTTGACTAGTTCGTAAGTCAGCGGAACAGTTGGAGTGTGGTTGGATAGTGCGTTTGCAGATGTGGGATGGACGAACAGGTTAGAAAATTACTCTTAAATCGGTTGCGACTTCTGGGGACTGTTGCACAATGACCTACAAGATATTGATAATAATGAAGTACTTGTAACTTGTAGAGTTGTTTTTGCACAATAAAAATTTATAAGTGTATGTATAACAGTTTGTAATTTAATTATATGAGATATGCTTTTTAAAAATATTTTGCTTTTCTGACAAATACTTGTGTAAGTTCACAGCACAGTAGAGTTCTTATCAATATTATTGTTTGAGCCAGAATCGTACATAATTTGTAACGTGTTCATTTAATAAAAATATGGCAGAATATTAGTACTTATTAAATCCAGATATGGGAGTAAATAATTCTTAAGTTTGATAAAATTCTTTTGTTATGAAATTGTTAGTTCTAAATCATACAGAACAACATGATACATATCTTGTCAACGTATGAACTTCTCATGAGCTTAAGTAACTAAGAATTAAAAATAGAAATGTTCCACGTCTTTAAACTGCCGCTTTAGCCTCACATGCAATGTGGGAATTTATTTGATCTGTGTTGTATTTATTCAGTTTTAATACTGCTTACGTTCAATCAGTATTAAAACAAGGTCACTGTTGTCTTGGAAAAATTCAATGGTCTCATAACACGGTAAATTGTTATTTTGTGGCACGCAATGTTGTTTCATGTTAGCAGCTACTTATACTGGTACCATTATTGAGGGAAATTACATAAATTACTTATTATTCTTAAAGTTCATAATTTATATTAAATAAAGAGATTACAGAAGGAATGCTATTAATGCATTAATAATCTTGAACTGATTATTTACTTTACCTGTAAAACAGGAAGTTGCTAAACTGTGTGTCAATATTTCTGGTATCTTGACATCTAGAGGGACAAAAGTTGTTTAATTGAACGTAGGCTTGAAAACGCACCGTTACCTTACTACTAGGGCCCTGTAGTTTTCGCGAAAAGATTTTTGCCCCACTTTGTTTCAGTGTCTTACGTGCACACCTGCAGTTCAACTTCATGGCTATTGACAGAGTGTTTTTGTGCAGAGTCGTTATTCATTTGACTGTGCCAATCAGTACACGGATAACAGCGGCACATCACGTCTGTGATTTGCTGGTTTAACCTCCACACGCTGGGTGATACGGCATCCAATCACTGACCACATAGCAGAGATGCAGGTGCGCACGTAAGGCACTGAAACAAAGTGCTGCAAAATTCTTTTCGCGAAAATTACCGGGCTCTACTTACTACACGTATCATGTCTCACAGTTCACGGCGTGCGAACTGTAACATGTCACTGTGAAATGATACTTCGGAAAATGTCTACTCTCAAATTACATACGACTGGTTTGGGTATGTATTTGACAGTAATAGCTGTAATGGCATTCCTCGTCAACATGATCCACCTAGTTCACTATGCACTATACATCCCGCACTGTGAACTGTAATGCAGAAATGGTGTGTTTTCGAACCTATGTTCATAAAATTGTTTGGTTCCTTTTGTTCTGATCATTTTTGCTTCAAAATATTGACGTTCAATTCCACTACACTCTGTATTTATTTGTATTTAATTACGAGAATTTTGTTAAAATTATTTTAATTGATTTTAATGCATCGTTGTCAATTGACTTTAATATTTACACTACATGTTATAACATTCTACAGCTTACTTATTCTTCATACTATTCGGAAATTTAAGTTTATATTGGCGCTGAGGTAACATTTAGAGTAAATTACAAATTTAGGTTTGTCCGTGAAATATGGTTGTTACAAGTTATTTTCTAAATAAATTCCTTTGTACATAGGCATGAGTTTTATCTGTTTTGCGTTTCAACCATGTAAAAAAGTAAGTATTAGAAATGTCCTTTTTATTTACAAATATAAGAATCATATGAAGAGATAATATATAATAATATATTAAATACGTTTGGAAATGGGGAACTTGATTCATCAATATCTCAATGACAAAAATAACTTAAAATACTTCAGAGAAAATTCCGCGATTCAGAATTTAAAGCTTTCCCTCTATATGAAAGTTTGCAGAGCACTTCGTTGTCGGCCGCAAAAGTTTGTCCGGGACGAAGAGTATTTTCGAAAGCAATTTCTGTCACAGTTTTTGTGCAAGCACTCGTATGTGCGTCTGTTTTTTTTTTTTATTCATTTAGAAATATTTTTGCTGTCAACAAAAGAAACGTTTTGTGCTATTGTATATGAGCTGGCTTTGGGCAGGCAAACGGTCGTCTTTCCTTCTCCCCTTGGCCACTAGAACCAGTCCCATTTAACGAGTGCCCGAGTTGGTCGCCTTGTCACAAAGGGCGAATGAGGTTGGAACGACATAGGCGCTTTTCACTGTTGGTCTCTAAGAATAGGTGAGCTGAAAACACGGACAACTGTTTGCAAAATTCAATCTCCCCTCTCTCTCTCTTGCGTTTTCCTATATAGTTTCTACTGTAAGTAGAGATGGTAAAATTTCGCGAAATCACCGACTTGAATGTTAGAATCCACTGTCCTATGCATACTCAAGCCCCGTCTATTAGTTCATTGTCTGCTGTTTCACTTAGTAGCAGCTAGTGGACAAATGGCTGGGGCTTCAGTATGCGTAGGATATTTGATTCTAACATTCAGGTCGTTGAATTCGCGAAATTTACACTGGTTAGGCCATGCTCTCTTGTTTTTATTATTTATCCGATGACAAATTATTTTTTGAGTTTAAACCAGATCAAATATCACAACTGTTTAGCAATTTTGTTTAAGGTTTTTTTTTTTATTTAGCAGAGATAGCTAATTTTTCCAGTTCTAAATTACGCGGTTTCTTCTAATAACCCAAGTTAAAATTTTTTTTATTATATAATCAGCTAAAACCGTATTATTTATTGTCATGAAAAAAATAGCAAAAAATGGAGGAAATATTTCAGGAAGTAGCATATGTTTAAATATAACACGTTCGTTTCTATCGCTCTTTTTAATCAGCGTGTCTGCATGTCACTGGGCCAACGGCGACTGTGGTACGCTCCTACTGAATATTTGTAATTCTTCACAAAAAAAATACACAGCCATCCTCCAATACTGTAAGACGCATGCCTCTGCACTATTTTCCAAAATACCGTGGCACGAAATATACTTGTGATTTTCCACTATCTCTAGTTCCACTTAGAGTAGCTGACTTAAAACGGGGGAAGTAGACTGTTTGCTAGGCAGGCTTCAACGCAGTATATATGTGTAGGGAAATGAAAAATTCGCGTTATTTTCTGACAACTGACTAGACTCCAAATGACTGTAGGCTCGTTTAAAGAAAATCTTACGCGTCTTTGTGATCGTATTGGTGGAGGGGGGACGGTACATTGTATTTTATTTTGTTAATTTTGTGTTATTATCATTTACGCTGCTGTCACACAATATGATTTTTCACATTGAAAAATTGAATTTTTCCGTGGTTAATAAAAATGCCCAATTAAATGACAAGTGTTTGAGTAATATAATAAATAAAATATGTTATCCAGCTAAGTGATTCAAACAATAAATAAAAAAAATTAAAAAAATTTTATAAACCTTAAGTAAGACTTTAGACACGCATAATTTAAAAGTACAACACGTACATATTTTTTAACAATTTTGCGCAGAGTAAATTAATTTATACCAGATGCGTTATTAGTATTCCAATAATATTAAATCCGATATGGAAGAAGATGTTGAGCTGATGAGGAAAACCATAACCCAAAAGCACTTTATTAAAATTGGTTGAAAACCCGTTAAAATTCGATTAGATTTTGTAGAGAGAGAGATTTTGTTGAGCCCTGAACATCTAGGTCTCTATCGCTGGTTATGAGTGACATTATGTTATCCGGAATGAAGAGGCGGGAAAACGGAAGATCCCCGAGAAAACCTGCCGACCAGCGGCCTTGTCCTCTACAATTTCCACATGCGAAAATTCGGGGACCAACCCGGCTGGGAATCGAACCCAGATTGCCTTGGTGGGAGGCGAGTGATCTTGTCACTGCGTAAACAACGGTCCCTTAGGTATTCGAGTCACAATGTATAATTCAATTAGTAAAATATGTTTGATTGCACCTGGTAGGATCTAAGAGGCATTTCGTTATCTACTGTAAACGATAACATAGGCTATTTCTATTGTTGAACGTATTTATATTTCTTTACCGATGTGTGTGTTTCTTTGGACGCTCAGTAACAAGTATACATTATATTCATTTAATGCTTACGATTCGTACTGCGTGTAAATCTATGTTTTTATCCCTATCCCTTTAGAAGTCCACTTGTTTGCCATGAAAATATTCGAAAACAACGTTTTTTTTTTTTTTTTTTTTTTTTTTTTTTTTTTTTTTTTTTTTTTTTTTTTTTTTTTTTTTTTTGTAATTCTTCGAATAAACTTGCTATATTAATATACGTGCCTGCTCTCAAATGATAACCGTTCAGTGATTTTGTAACATAATAATGATTGATCACATTCATCTTCATTCAGAACATGTGGGATTCGGTTTATCATAATTTTTGTTATTTATCGTGTAGTAGACGTTATATTTTATTTTCAGTCACAATAAAAACATTTAAACCGATGATTTGCGAGTTCGGATGCAATGAGCTATAATGAATGAAACTAAATCCGTTATTCGTATAAGTTTTATGTACGTATTTCAATATACAATCACTTTTGTGATAAGGATTACCCATCGTTTGTTTACAAACATTAATATAAATTCTCTATCTCTCACGCTGAATACATATATACGCAAGTGGTCGATAGTTCAGCTGCAGTGCGACTAGCGGTGACATTTTTTTCTTAGGACGAGGGTATGCGTGGATATAGATCTGAAGTAAACTAGATTCTCTCGCCGCCTTTTACAATACGTACGAATGTAAAGTAAATCAAATATGATAACGTGTTGGACGCAGTGTTGTTAAAAAATGACTGAGAGAGGAACTCTCTTCGGGGCATTATAACGTTAAAAAAAAGTTTTACCTCATTTATTTGAAATATTCGAAATTTAAAAATGTCGTTAAAAATATTTCATTTATTTTAATAAGTGAATTTACTCTAATTCGTTATATTATAACTATTTTTTATCAAATTAATTTGAATTCAGGTAATGAATTCAGAATTGTGTGTGTTAGAAGTACGTTGTTGATTGATTATAAATAGCCCAGATTTCATAGTTACTTAATTCAGATAATTAGGTTTGTATAGCTGTAAGGTATTTTATTTTAGGAAATATAGCAATCAGAATAAAACAAGAAAATTGCTGAAAAAATAATTTAAGAGGATGGGAACAACACTTTCGTGTGTTACTTTATTAAAATAATTACATAGGTTAAGAATTAAAAATTATTTTTATTAAGTATTCCATACATAAATCAGCTATTTAAATTGTTTGTCTCCTGTCGTTTAAAAAAAAATCTAGTAAAATGCGTCCATTATCATATTAAACGACCAAGAATTGTTGTGGCATCAGAGCAATTGTAAAAAAAAAAACTGCAAGAAGTAATGGGATTACGTAAACTTATGTGACTTAGTCAACAACCTTTAAAGAAGTATTTATTTTTCTATCGTATGAAACGTAAGCCCGCATTTCAGTTTCACACTTGGATTGATTACAGCCTAGTTTTAAATGTATATTAATTTAGAACGGATACTTTGAGTGAATGGTTACATCGATCATAAAATATTTACATAAATGCTATGCGAGTTTACAAATCTTTAACACTAAAATATGAGTAGATTTATCTCCCAAATATACAAAACCATTCTTGCCACTTATTTAAATATTAATAATTACGTAAATTAAGTCAAATTGTAAATGCCAACAAGAGCAGAGCAAAAAAACTCAGGATAACTAAATGACGATATTGAAAGTGGCACCATTCATGTTGGACAATAGCTACCGAATTTATGTACAGTATTTGGTTGCATATATCCTGAAGTAAGAACTTCAGTAATGATGTGCTCTGCAGCTATTTGTATGTGGTGGAGACATTTTATAGCTGAAAGATAAAAATATTTACCTGCAAAAATTATTCGTTATTCTAGAAGATTTGAAGGAAAGTTGTAAAATGCAGTGTTAGTTATTTGTGAGAAACCGATTGTAGCAGTTTTGTAACGTTTTATACAGCTAAGATCAAAATGATTACTAATATGACATACGTTGCAAAGTATTTTTTTTTTTCAGTCACGTATTTTTATAAATTTTCTTGTTGCACTTAAAACTGTTTTGTGGAGGCCATGAAATGTTTTGTCAATATGGACCACACTAAATTATATCAAGTTGTTACAACATTTTATCGTAGTCGCTACAAAACTTATCTGAAGACAGAAAAAAAATTGTGATCACCACCAAAATTTTTAGTGTGTTCCATAGTGACGAAATATTTTGTGGTTACCAAAAATATGTAATTCCGTCTACTTGGAACAGATTTGGTTGAAACGATCCACATTGAAGAGACGATGAACTTAAACTCACCGGATATTCCGTCGTACGTCCACCATTCGTCCCAGCTCTCGTAGCCTGAACTGGCCACGGTCTCTGAAAAATAAAGTACAAGGATTGATAATTTCAAAATCAGTAACCCGAGGACACTACCAATGAATTTAATACTTTTAAATATAACACCAATGAAATTTTGAAATTATTTTTTGTGTTTTCTTTGTACCAGTGGTTTTAAGTGTTATATAAAATTTAAAAAAAAAAATAGGTCAACACATGTATAGTTATTATTGTTCGTATTATAATTTTAATAATTTCAGACAACACTTGTTTACATTTTAAATATTGTTCTGTAAATTGAGGTTAACTTAAAACACATTACAAGTAAAGTAAGAGAATACCTATTAAAACAATATGATTCGTTGATGTGTGCGTGTGTGTGTCGCTTAGTGCATGGGCAACCAACGTCAATTTATCGTAAGTGTGTTAATCAAGCATAGAATGCCTGATTATCACACACATGGTATACTGACATTGGTTGTTATTGCATTACGTCACATTCATAAACACACACACACACATATATATATATATATATATATATTCACAGTGTAAATGTGAATCTCAACTCTTATGACTCATGACTCATGACACAAAAGTACAAACAATAGGAACTTCGGATAAATCCATGGCCTTCAAAAACGTGCATGTGTTTGTCGGATGTACGTATCAGAAACGAGATTGGACTTTGCTTTTCAAACCATTCCATTTCCAGCACAGATTATCTCAATACCCACATCATGTTCACAAAAGCTAATATATTTTTTTAGCCTTTTTTTCAGTGTGTTCATTTTAAAAATTTCTAAGTAAATCGAGTATAAATTTATGTACAATATGTGTTGAATAAGGGTGCCTTGCAGTTTAACACATTAATACTTAGAGTGAGCTACGCCACCGTATAGATAACGTAATAGTAATAACGTGTGAAGTATGAACCCGAGAGAAGGGCAATGACAGAATTCATTTGTTATCCAGTTATAGTCGAACGTTCTCTGTGGATCAATGACGGAATGCAAGAAGGAAAGGATTTGGAGATCCCTAGAAATCCCTCCGAATAACGACAACGTTGGTTCGTTAGGTTTCACTCCACCTGGAATGTGTGGTATGTGGTGCGTAGTCACATCACTGCACTACCGAGATCCCTGAGAAAAAAAAAAAGTTGCAAAAGTAGTTCGCCAAAACGGGAAGTTTCGCTGTAACAACACTTTTGCTCGAATTTTTTCAGGGGGGAGGGGGCGCGGTGGTCGAGGGGTCAGACCTCGTACCAACCCACCAAGGCGATCCGGGTTCGATTCTAGGCGGGGTTGATTCGTATGTGGGAATTGTGTCGGACTATCCCGTTGGTCGGCGGGTTTTCTCGGAGATCTCCTGTTTCCCTCGCCCCTTCATTCCGGCGTCGCTCCGTACTTACCTCATGTCCCCCCTCACCAGCGCTGATCACCTCGATATTAAGCGCTGACCAAAATCTCTCTCACTCACTCAAATTTTTCAAACTGCTATCGCCACACTTCAAGATCACAGATCTCTATTTACGCTGATTTAACTAGGAAACCTAATTTTTTTTTAAAACAAGAAATTATATCAGTTTAGTCAGTTATAAAATAGTATCAAATTACTTCAATTCGATTATTGGTAAACACTGCAAACTTTTTTGTTTAAAAAAAATTAAATTATCATATAAAAACCCTTTTCCAAAAAACATGGGGCAGTTTCACTATACATGCTTCCTCTTACTTATGATAAGAAAAAAATCAGAAACACAGGAAACAAAATATCGTGGCTTAAAGCACGTATTGAGTTGATCGTGATACAAGTGCATGCGCGGCGTGAATGTGACTACAGTACAGATTAAAAATTGTTCGTAATTTTCACACTTCCAACCGTTGATTGTGAAGTCCCAAAATTCCCTTAAAAATTGGGTAGATCACGATAATTTTTAATGATGTAATTGGGACGGAGAAAATGTATATATATTTCACCAGAAAGAGAGAGGGGGAGGGATAGGAAATTGAAAGGGAGAGAAAAAGAGGTATGAAGAGCTTCAGGTACAAATAGTTTTTTCTTTCTTTTCGAAGATTGTCTATCGCACTGAGTGATTTTTACTGACAAACAGCATTAAAAAACGCTATATTCGTGTATGCCAATTTTCGAATTTCGCGAAAATTAAAAGCTTTACAACTAAATGACGCACGCATACATACCAAAATTGTAATAAATAAATTACCTGTGCTTTTCGCCTTCTTTTGAAGTAAGAACTTGTTGATGCGGGAAAAAAGGAATTAAGGACGCCGCCTAGCTTGAGCGGTTTTGCGCATTAGAGGCCCAGAAGTGACGGTGCTGTACATGCGAACTTGAAATGCGCAACAAATGCCGCATCCCCACAACGACCCCTGCATTGTGCCAACGTGCAAGACCCTCACCTATCCAATTCTATTACGTGATTTTAACGGTATCCGTACAATTTTATCGGTGATCGTACAATTCTACCGATGAAATGTCTGTGACAAATTTCAGTGCACGTTTCTGTCTGAGATTCTCTTACATCCGGTTAGTATTACTTTAAGCACGACAGTCGGAAAATGCCATTTTTAGTTTGTAGCAGCTACAAAATATGTTGTGGGTATTCACCGTGCAAAGCGTATTTTGTGGTTAACACAAGAGCGTTTTACTGCCACCACTGAAATATTGTGGCCACCACAAAATTATTTTGCTGTTACTACACAATTATTTTGCAGGGAAGACTTCCTACAAAATTTTCCTTTCAGTGAGGACTTGAAACTATGCATGGTTGTCATAACAACAACGTTATATTCTTGTCCAATTTGTGTTTTCTTCTCGTGCGTTGGTACTGTACAATGGACACGTTTGGAACAGTTCCGTAAAAAAAAGATTTTTCCTGCAATTACAACCCATTTGAAGCGCGCGTTGGGCTGCAAAACTCTTTTAAGGGCGCGGTAAAAAGCAATTTTCATCACCCAGTTTTAATTTTTTATTTGTACCAGATATTCTCTTTCTTATTTTAGACACAAAGAGCGACTAAACTTTGCTCTTACGAAATTTTTTTATCTCTCATAGTGCTCGCGTAATGGCTTGTTAAAGTCAAACTTTGAATGTTTTCGTTTTTAGAACAACACTAAAACCAACCGATATACCAAACTGAAAAAAATTCACAGTGGATAAATACGTCGCACGCTACAACTTCGTGTTCATAAAAACAAATAATAAAAACAATTTTTTTAAATCAAATATGCTGGAATTTAAAATAAAAAATAAAAATATATATTTTTTTTAAACACCAAAAAATTTTGTTTATTGGTTTTCATTGCTGAACTTGAAGCCTAGAACACCTTTATTCACTGTAATTTTTTTCCAGTATGGTATATGAGTTGGTTTAAGTGTCGTCCTTAAAACGGAAACATGCTGGTTTTGGTTTTAACGAGCCATTACGCAAAAACTATGCAAGATAAAAGAATTTTAAAACAGCAAAATGCAGTCACACTTTGTGTCTAAAGCAAGAAAAAATATCTGGTACAAATATAAAAATAAAAACAAGGCGATGAAAATTGCTGTACATCGCGCCCTTAACCACACAACATGGCACTGCTTATCGTCTGACAGTTTCTGCTGTGTTAATGTCAAAGGACATAACTTGTGTGTGACCATCGAATGATTTTCTTCGAGGCTGTGTGATTTTTGTGTCAGTGTTACATCATCAGTTCTTCATATTCCACTTGCGTTCACGAGAAGTTACTTGGTTAGACCGTAATAAGGCTTGCGTCAAGAAAGTGCCATTTTCTTAAATAAAATGATCACAACTTGGCTAACAAGTGATGATATACCATGTTGAATTTATGATTTCCGCTAGCTTCTTCAAAAGGCGAAAGTTTGCAACCATGGAATTTGAACTGGCTGATGTATATAATCAGTTTGTTATTAAGGAAACAATGTTAAAGTTATACTAGCTAGGTAATTGTAGTACTATCGGATTTGTATAGAGTTGAATCATGGGTTCTCACTAGTAGAAATAAAAGAACAATAATTTATTCAAGCTTCGGAAATGTGTTTTCTTCGCTCAGCGATTGCAGTGACAAGGAGAAAGAGAGTACGGAATGAAGAAATTCACAAACAGTTAAAACATACAACTTCAACAACAAACATGTGGAATATTAATTGGCAAAATTAAATCCTACACTGAGAAAAAAATTTTGTTGGTGCAAACAAAATTTGTTTGAACCAACCAAATCATTTGTTTATAGAGGGGCAACGAAATATTTGTTTGCCCGTACCAAATTATTTTGTTCTCTCGATTTGTTTGAGGCAAATAGCTGAATTTTGTTAGCAGTACCAAATATTTAGTTGGTCATAAAAATATTTCCATAGACATATTAAATGCGCATACAATATTTTAAGAACTAAAAAAATTATATTTTACTAACTTAAAAAATTTCAGAAATTTTAAGACTAAAAAAAAAAGTAGGGTCGGGCCGGGATTTGAACCATCATCCTATCACTTCCCCTTCATCTTTCATGACCTAATCAACTGAGCTACGACTACTTCTACATTAATGAAGTTGTTATTTGTACATGAGAAGTTGTGCCTGATATTAAATTACGATTGTATTGTTTTATTTTCAAACATGTTTGTTTTCCGTCTACGAAAAGGTAAACGACGTCAAATAATACTACTAAATGATTGCCGTGCACCGCAGCACATTGAACGAGACGTGCAGATGCAGTGGTTTTCAAGTTTATAGCATTTTCTTTTGTGATCGATCAAATTAACCACTTTGAAATGGTTATAGCTAAAATTAAGATACTTGAATTATGCTGGTTAACAGTTTAGACGTCCTACTTGTCGCACAAACTTATATTATGAATGTTGAGGTATACAGTGTTCGCCATCTTGTCGCTCACGCACGCCAGACTGCCATCTTCCGCGAGTCAACCAAATGGATTAGTTTTGCCAACAAAATCATTTAGTCCATCGAAAAAAAATTGTTGGTTCAAAGCACATCACTCATAACTAACAATATTATTTTGTTGACCAGTTGTAACAAGTTGTTTGTTTACACAAAATATTTATTTGACGTCCTATAGTAACCAAATATACGTTTGGCACAAACAAATTGCGTTTAAATGAATAATTTGGTCGAGGGAAATAACTAAATTAGTTTGGAGGACTCCAA
>PNEQ01025681.1:0-16256 GCA_003012365.1 Medauroidea extradentata
TATATATATATATATATATATATATATATATATATATATATATATAGGGTAGAAGTCGCTTCCCAATAGCCGAAAACTTTCGCGTTTTCGATCAGTCCATCGAGTAGTTGGCCTAACTGTCACAAGATGACAGGGGCAGCGGTAGCATGAGTCAGTGGCGCGCACAGCAGCGAGTAGGACTACTACAACATTTTATTACCATCCTTCTCGCGTGCTGGGAGGGAGGGGGGGATGTGTTTCTGTCTTCCGCGATTTCTTTGCTCGTTTCACTCCTTGCTGACGATACTAAGCGGCGGGTTTTAGCTACGGAGTGATGCGTACAAACTCTAGCACCCAAAAATCTGCCAAACTAAACACATCAGAAATCAAAAACTATTCAGTCTATTGACTTCAAAATATTTACAGTATATTTACGAACTGTCCTGCCAATGATACTGTATGTTAAATTTCTATACGTCCATTGGCTAATTAAGGGAAAAAACTCAACAGTGCCCTGTTTGCTTCCGAGGGGAAAAACATACAGGGCAAAATATAGTAAGCGAGAAACTTTTTTGTTTTGGGAGATAGATGGGGTGTATCAGCGGACGAAATAAAGAGGAAACTGTATATTACATTTTGGTGCCTTCTTTGAAGAATTCCGTGAATGGGTATTCGTTTTGTGTCAGGTAGAAGTTGAAGAATATTTCATCCGTGCACGGTAAGATAAGCGAGCTGACCACAACACACTTCTCTCTCTGTTTATCTGCACAGCATTTATAATGTTAATTTTAATAATATATTATTTATTTGTTATCATGTACACAAAACGTATTTTATCGCAAATACAACCCCGTAGAAACCATTGGCCCAAATACTTACACAAGAAAAAAATACAGTTCCGACAAAACAATTACAGTGCTTTAAATGTATTTACTAGCGATGTTTTTTTTTTCCAACTATTTTCTGTGTTTTACTTTACTTTTCTAAATCGTATGTATACAAAAAATGCAATAAAGTTGATGGCAAAATGCTGATTGCACATATACATACAAAACGTGAACTATGTTACAATATTTCTAGCAATGTCGCGATAAATTTGCTACTAATATTATGGAAGATGTGTTGCAAGCGCAATTTAAAATATAAAATAGCAAAATAGAAATACTTGCAAAAAAAAAGTTATTTACAATGTTACGTGGGAAGTAAATGTCCCTGTTTGATTATATTGCTAGTAAAAAATTATCAACATTTATTGATTTATATGCCCTACCATTACAAAAATGATTGAGAAAGGTAATGTTATAAACACACTTCATGTATTCCTATCTCATGCGCTTTCTTTCGTTCACGTCACTCTGCTGCATACGTAGCAGGGAATGTTCCAGCCACATGAGTGTTGAGATGCCTGTAGTGCCAAATGCAATGAACTTGCAGTTCACAGTCTTACATCTATACTCATTACGAGACTATATATATTAAAAATGAACAAAACGTCCAACTATAAAGTTAACGAGATGCGTATTCATGGATATACGCCATTGCTTGCGGGTATAGAAAGATGCATACTGGATCCATACCGGGAGTTTATATGATCTTTGAAAGATTTTTGCAATGGGGATGTATGACAAGATGAGTATTCATGGATATACGCCATTGCTTGCTATAAAGTTAACTGCGTTATGGTATAGTGTACTACGTAATTGTACAGCAAAGACTACAAGCCTTTTATACCACAGATTTAAAAAAAAAACTGTTACTGAGGGGAGTGTGGGTAGCGCGCTGTAAGTGAAGCATCACGTTTAATCCATATAATTTTAGAATTTGTTCTTTGCATTTCTGCCACGAAGATTATCAACGAGATTTGAGAAATTAACTCTTAGGACTACTTCAAATATTTTCAATAATTTTTACATGCCATTTTATCCCAACAATATATGGAAGACATTTTTATCAGCAAAAATAACATATTACACAAAAATGTTATTAACTTTGATGCCAAGAGTGTTGATGGCATTATTTACATTAATATTTTACTAACATTATTTTCTCGACTTTTTTTTTTTTGCGGTGGTAGGATATATAGGTCAATATATGTTGATATGAAATTATAATAGCCATAATATTAACGCACAGGACCATTATTAGAGCATTTTCGGCGCGTCTCAGTCACCTTAGCTATGGTCACACGTGAACAGCCAATGAGAGAACAGAGGGCTGGAGTGGTCTACCTAATATATTATTTCCTTTATCTTGACCCTGTGCACCCACCCCAGAGACTGTGCCTATGTGTAAAGTATCCATGCACAATATTTACACGTCATTCCCGATGTTTTTGTTATTCTTGTTCGGTAGTAAACAGACTAAAAAATTATTGATGATGTAAGAACATTAAGAACATTTACAAGGATATTGGTCACAGGGCTTGCAATAAACCTTTGTTGTTTACCGCTGACAGGCCGAAAGCAAATTGTAATGGTCGCAGCCACACATTTACAGGAACATTTTCATCATCTTATCAACTTACTTGTGGCATAGGTAGTCGACTTGGCCAGTGGAGACCCGTGTATTGCAGTTATATAGTAATGACTGGTTAAAAAGGTTAAGATAAAAAATATTACTTTGCTGTATTTTTAAATCAAGATATAGGCTATCCTAATTTTATTGCTTGAAAAGTAACTGTCTGAAACCTGCAATTGTATTTAGTAAATTAAATGGTAGTAAAATATGTGTTTTGTACAATTTTCCTATCATGTTTTATTCCGCTAAATCAATTGTGTTTGCTTGCAACAAGTCGTACCTCATTAGTCTGTTTATTATTTTAAAACACTAAGAGTTGTATTGCTTTAGGCTCGGTACACACTATATTTAATCCTTTACTCAATACCTTACTTAATTATCTTCATACATGTCGATTAAGATTTCATAAAATAATTCCCTAGAAAATGCCTGTGTTGTGTACATACTATCAGTGTTTACTTATATGTTTCGGTACATCAAGGAGAAAAAATATGATGTTGGTAAGTTCCATCAGAGGCGCCGGAACGATTTTGATTCATTGGGAGGGGGGGAGGTGGTGAAAACACACTTGAGTTCTGAATTTATCAGTCAGAAGATAAAATGGTTTGATACTTAACTAATTAGTAAAGGATATACGTTAGATTTATTTTGCCTCAAACATCAGGCGCGAAATGCAAAATTATCCTTAATTGATTATACTACTATTTTTATGAGTTGAGCCGAGAAGTTCGTGCAATTCTTAACATCTTTGGTCTTGTAAACAAAAACTTTTGTGTTAATCATAATGTTGTAAAAAATTAAAAACTGAAGGGAAATAAAACATAATTATGAGTGTGTTATTTTAAATAAGTTGTTGGCGAGAAGTGACTTTAGAAATAAAGAAGATTTTGGGTGAACATCTGCACCTAAATTTAAACTACCAGTACGTTCATGGTTAAGCCGATTTCTCTCCGACCTCAGTTGATCTAGTTAGTATTAGGTTATATATGTAATGTCTTTATTCTTATTGTATTTCAATATCAACATAATATCGTGATATTTTCAGTTTCACTTAATACATCGCAAGTTAATTTTTGCTTTTCATTTTAGTATTGACTTAGATTTAAGATGAAATATAATGAAATCGTTGTAAATTGTCCGAAATTTTATGGTTCAGTACTCTAGTGTAAGATTGCGATAACGCCTTAACTGCGCCATCCATTAAGTGGTGATATTACTATTTTTATTACTATTATTGTTTCTACCATAAAAACTTTCTAGCTGGATATTTATATACTGTTATTTTGTATAACTTTAGTAAAATTTTACAGCTACTTATGAGAAAGAACTGTTGCAATGCAAGATAAATTTTACAGTAAGCTACAAATGGTGAATTTGACACGTCGGTTTATTTAAGGGGCCACCCTACCTGCGCTTCAAATGCGTTGCAGCGAGTTACGGCTATTCTTTTTTGACAAAACTATTCAGCGCGCATTATATTTGTATATCTACGAAAATAATACACACTTCAAACTATGTTGCTATAGTTTTAAAAATTCGGTACGTTTATTAATAACATTATTTCCCGGCCCTTCAAAATTACCAAAATGCATTTTTCATGCTGCTGTTTCTGTAAAATTAATATTCAGATCCGAAAAACACAACTATAAAAACAAGCGTTAGACTTTGAACTATGCTGCCCACAAATAAAACAATTTGGTCACAGCTTAAAGTCCCATAGGAAAATGGATAATAGTAAAGCACTGCACGCCATCTCAGTAGCTTACACGAAGAGGCGATATTGCATTACACACGTTGGTCAATTGCATTCTTGCTGCTCCCGCCTCAAACACACAAACACAACCTATCTAGGGAGGTCCCTTATGGACTAAAAATGTCTTGCATATATATATATATAAACACACATTGTACGTGTGTTTTTTGAATTGTGTATTGAATGACTCCATATTTTTATTTTTTTTTATTTTGGTAAGTTAACGTCGTCGAAGTATGTGCAATTTGTTCAAATTTCAAATATGCATACGACCTTGTAAATATTTGACATTATATTGGGATTTTTATAACACGTACATAATATGCACAATATATAAAATTATATGCAAAATAAGGCAAATTGCATGCGGCGGTCTACTCCGAGGGCTGAATTGTGATAATTGTAATCCACTGTATTAATATCATTTACTGTATAATTTACTGCTCTTAACTACTGGTATAGTGTAGCATTGATTGATGTGTATGAAGTGACTAATTATTTATTTAACCTAGAATACCTCAAACATGTATTGTCGTTTTAAGCAATTTACAAGAGATAAGTTGTTTATTGTAAATTAGCAGTGCCCCTGCGGCTTTGCTCGCGTGTATTACTCGTAACAGATAATATTTGCATTAACTAAAAAACATATTTGTACACCAGATAGGTATTTCAGTCATCAAGCGTTAGAATGTTATACTAGTTGAGTTAACTCTGCAGCAGGATAAGTAGCTATAACTTTCCACGCGAAAAACAGTCTTATGTTTGCTTCTGGCAGTAACAGTGACTTCGCCTGGACCTTATTTATAGTCACACAAATGTTGATGTTGTGGGGTAGATAAAGACTCTTTAATGTAAGAGGGTACTCGATAAAATACATTGTTTACATGGTGTTAAGACTGATTTCCCCCGAGCTAAAACAGCTGTGCCACATAACGTCAAAGTCATTCATTAAAATTATTTTAAAAATAAATATTAATTTCCGGGCTCATAGAGGTTGTACAACATTTATCGGTAGAACTGTAGATGAAACTCATGTATAATTTATTTCTCGCTGGTACTACTTGCTTTCGGATCGTCTGCCTTGAAAATAAACAAACTAATTCTTGTCAAAAATTAAGTTGTCTTATAAAATAAGAAAAACTTGCATCACTTTTTTGGTACTTACGTAAGCATCATTCTGACGTGAACAACACCTCAATATCTCTACTGGTTACGATAAGTATCATTGTCTTCTATAAAACCAATTTTATGCCTTTTTACCCCATTATGTGTCGAATTTCATAAAAATTTGATTTATATCTTAAATGTATAGTACAAGTATCCTCGTGGAGTAATAATCATGACGACAGCCCGCCCAGTCGAAGCAAAATCGGTAATTCATTAAAATCACATATCATCCCTGTACGGTACTGAGAGTTCGAATTTTTTTTAATTCTTAAACCTTTTTTGCGGTCATTTACATAAGCATCATTCTGAAGCAAAAATAGACTGAATATCTTGATAGGTTCGATATATATCAAAGATTTACCTAAACACGTTCCAGGTCTTTTCATCTCCTAAGAGACTGAATTTCTAAAAAACCCTTGGGCCGCATTCTAGCCCCCTTTACTGGTGTCATGCTTTAGTCAATTGAATACGTAACAAATTGAAGTAAATATCACGACGATAGCCAGTTGTGTTCCAGTTACATAGACGATTCATAAAATTACATTTTCCCCCTTTTTACTGCTAGCGGTTCGAATTTCAAAACATCTTGTAACTACTTTTTGGGTATTTACGTAAGCAAAACTTTTAAGTGAAAATCAACTCTTTATTCCGAAGGATTCGATAGGTATCGATAGTTAATCGAAAACACATTAAAGGAATTTTCACTCCCTTAAATGTTGAATTTCGAAAAAAAATCCTTTAATTGGTTAATATGCATTTTTATGTGTGTCCTATTAAAGTAAAAATCACCACGATAGGCCGTCGGATTCGAGCTCTATCGTCGTTTCTTTGGAAATACATTTCACCCCTTTTCACTCACTTAGAGCTCGAATTTCGAAAAATCCCTTCTTAGTTATCGTCTACAGCCTGAGGGGAAAAAAAAAAAAAAAATTCCACGATTCTAGGTCCGGCAGTTTGGGCTGCAGTTTGATATGTCAGTCATTCAATATTAGCTTTCATATGTAGAGATTTAAGCTTTTAATTGTCCTAGAAGCAATCGAAACTATATAAATTAAATATGTATCGCCTTCAGCTTTAGAACGAATGCGCACCTTATTGTTGCATACACTGGACACTCATTGCAGTGTTTGAAAATAATTAAGTCAATCCGTTTGTGGGACACTTTACAGGACACAAAAATACATAATGCTTTCTTTTGAAATATCAAACAATCACTATCCGTAGGCGGGTACGAAGGCAGCTAACAATTCCAACCAGCCAACCCGGTCGAGGCTGGGCCAATATCGGAGTAGTCTGTGGGCCAAGCTCTTCTTTGCTTTCGCTTGATGAGCAACAAAAGGGCAGAGCGGTCTGTCTGTCCCTCTCTATTTTTCGCTCTCTCCCACGTATTTCCCCCCTCTCCAAATACACGCACACATGCACCCACACACCAAGAAAGACAAGCGACAAGAATCTTGGAAAGAGAAGGATGGTAATAAATTGTTGTAGTAGTCCTACTCGCCGCTGTGCGCGCCACTGACTCATGCTACTGCCGCCTCTGCCATCTTGTGACCGTTAGGCCAACTACTCGATGAACTGATAGAGAACGCAAAAGTTTTCGGCTGTTGGGAAGCGACTTCTACCCTATATATACAGTATATTCAATGCTAAAAGTATGTGCTACAAAGTATTCTTCAAAGTGTTTTTGCTTATTTTAATTATTAAAAAAACTGCAGAATGAAAAGTATAAATTTAGACTTTAAATATTCAACTTTTTAATGTTTATGATTTTATAACACCTAAACTATTAACATTAGATAAAAAATTGACATGAACAAAATTAAAGAACTGATGTT
Source organism: Medauroidea extradentata (assembly GCA_003012365.1). NCBI lineage: Eukaryota > Metazoa > Arthropoda > Insecta > Phasmatodea > Phasmatidae > Medauroidea > Medauroidea extradentata. Next base: position 7,252 of record PNEQ01025681.1, read on the forward strand.
TTACAACAAAATACGCCAGGGATTTACTGGTTTCTTCAATTATTCACGTACTTACAAGCGATTCTGTGAATGTCTACATTTTCAAACTTCCGAGGGGGGTGGAGGGGAAAACACAAAAGGGACAAGCGGGGACTTTTGAGGAAGTACGTGTCTCGTAAGGGTCTAACAACTGGCAAAAATTCAGCTTTTCCTGAATTAGTTGCGACAGCGGGCGATTTTTGGCCTTCATTTACTGGGCTAATACTGACTGTTCCACAGGCTCCTCCGGTCTTCCTCTTGGCACACGGAATGATCTCGAGAACACGTCCTACTTCATTGAAAGCCTTATGGTGAATGCTATGAACCATGCGATGCTGTCTTTTTTTAAAGACACAATGACATCATGAAAAAATGGATACCAATTACTGTTCTTGAAAAGAGCCCCACACGTCAATAGCAAGAGGTTCTAAATATACATTCTCATTTATTTCCCCATATAAAAAGGCTGCACGTACATCCATTTGATGTACAGTGAAAGTCCATTATAACATAAATTTATAACGGCACGAAAAGTTTATGTTATAGCAAGTTATCGTTATAAACAAAATTTTCAAAAAATTATATATTTATAGCATTATATTTATGTATTATTTGACTGTATATTCGGCTGTGGAAATTCACAGCAAAAATTATATAAATGTACATAAAATTCACTACAATAACATTTTGGAGACATACAAGCACTCAGTAAAATTATTAGACGTGCGGCCATGGTGCAATGCGATTAGAGGCCTTGACACAGTGTGGCAGTGCGCTCAGCTGTTGTCGGCGTGCGGAGTCACTCAAGGTCATACCGCTTCCTGTCGCTTCGGACGCAGCTGCCTTGCAGTAGGCACGCGTGTGTTGCGCTAGTTTTAAAAACTTACAACCCATATTTCACATTTGAAATGTACATAATTTAAACGCTCCTTAAAAAAACGAATTAATTTTTGTTTGCTTTCCTTTTTGCGCAGTTTGGTGAGAACTATGTAAACCTAACTTCCTCCAGATCTACGTCTTTTGCGGCACAAAGTTTTTTATTTTTCGTGGTGCGCAACCTTTCACATCTGCTGACTGAACTTTTTCCTTATTTTTCAAAATTGTGAACAAAGTAGAAGGGGTCAAACCGTAACACCTACCAATTTCACTTCTACTGGAGAACGGATTTTCACACTCTTAAATGATTTTTAATTTAGTCGACAGATAAAGAGATTTTAGTTTCTTATCCATGTCTGAAATTGCAAGGAAACTGCTGCATAATAACACGAAACGCGTACAACCATAAAATGACTGCAAAGTACGAAAATATTTAGGCTGCCACCCACGGTCAGCGAGCCGCAGAACAAATTATGCTCACAGGCCCAGAGCAGCAGGTTGCAAAACAAGTTATGCTCGCAACGGGGCCCTGTGCCGTTGCCAAGTCGCACGTGCGACAGCTAGCATGTAGCAGAACTCTCTCATCACACCTGCCATGTGAAGAAGTTGGGATGGGAAACAGCCCAGCCACCATTGTACACACTCAGAGTGGTTGGCCTTCACCGTTGCTTACGCTATTATGCCTTACTACAACTTCCAAATCTGTGCGTTGCGAGTTTGCGATGCTGAAGGGCTCTGACTGCTGAACGTTGTTGGAACTTCCCTGACTGCACAATTTTCGAAGCTCTCTGTCTCGTTCGGTAGGCAACGGCCATTTTCGCCCCCTCCTTCACCCTTCGCTTCTTTCCTTTCCTCACCCCCTCCCCTTCAAGATTCTGGACGCCACACCCTCTCCCAAAAATTCATTCTTTCAACCCACGCCACGGCATTCTCTTCTTCCAAGTCGCCCAGGAAATGTACGAAGACACGCAGCGGGGCAAACTATGCTCACTGTGGGGCCCCGCTTTGTGCGGCATTGTCAAGTCGTCCACATCTTGCATGACGTTGCGTCATTTGACAAACACATGAAACACTGTGAAGTTGTTTCACATTTTCTGAAGGAAATAATACATTTTCTCTTTGTTTTTGAGGAAAATTACGACCGTGTAAGCTATCGTTATAGCGAAAATGACTCCGCGCCGTATCTGTTATAGCCGAATTTTTTAACCACACAACATACCGGGATACTGACGGTGCCAATAAATACTATCATTATAGCGGACTTTTAGTTATATGCCGTACTCGTTACAACGGACTTTCACTGTATGTGATAATCACGCTGAGCCGCAACAGACGACACACTAAAAGTTTGCAGTTTCAGTACTGGTGAATAACTACTATCCTCTCCCTAACACTCTTGTTGGTACCCCTTTGCCACCAACCTAGCCTTGCAGATTTCAGAATCCCTTAACTCTTTTTTTTTTTTTTTTTTTTTTTTTTGGTAAAATTCCACTTACTGTCTACTGGTTTCATACTCTCAGGCTTTTTAACTATCTCCCAAGTCTGATTCTCCTCCAACACTGTAAGTTCCTCCTTCATAGCATTGTACCACAATTCCTTATCTACACAATAACCTATCTCCACTTAATTGTGCTGTATGTCTTCTTGAAATGATGTGTACATTGCAAACAAGAGATAATTTTCACTGTCAAGAAAAGCAACATAATCGTCAAATTTTCTAAGTCTGTTTGTCTCTTTCCTTTACCTGTACTATGTGGTTCTACCCCATTTTTGTTTGCCTTTGGTTGTATTAGCTCGTTACTAGTGCGATGGGTCGGGGTGAATGAAGATGCTTACATTATTGGACCAACTTGGTCAGTTAAATGTCTGATCCTTAAAGAAGGGTGTATGAATTTGTAACGAAACTAGTCCAAAGTGGAGACTGACAACACTTAGTTTTGAGCTCGTAATTAGTTTAATTACTTAGTTTTAATCTCTCTATTTACATAGTTCAAACTGCAGTTTAGATCAAACAAAAGTCCCACAGTAGTCCGACAGCACTGTTGAACGACTATTTACATAATTACTGTATAGAATTTAAAGAATCCAATGCTGCTTCAGAGAGAGTGAAAGCGTAAACGCAGTAGCGCTCAAAAGTACAGACAAATCCCCATCAACTTTTAAACAAAATACAGGAAAACTAGCTCTGGGGCCACCGCCCCACTACATTTAAGTCCGCCTTATACCCCACATCACAACCTTATCGCTCATCTTTCCTTCTTCGACACTAAAAACGCCTGAGGCGCTTGAACACGTCCGACATTCACCAAGGTTTCCCAAACACAGACACCTCAACATGGCGGACCCACGCCACCAACCTTCACTCTCTCTGCCGCCTCTGGTGGCCACCCACCGAAACACAAAAATGGAAAATCATAACGTAAATAAAATACAACACATTACTTATCAAACAAAAGAAAAATACCCTAACGATTTAACATTTACATGATTATTATTTATAAGAATTACATTTATTATATAAAAACCATGACAGACGTTTGCGACGTCTTAGCGTGAAGAGGCAGCGGGCAGTTTTTCAGCCCAACTCCGGTGGTCTTCCCCAACTCGGAGGCGCAACTGAGTCTTGATGTCTTGGTTACGCCTCTCGATGGGATTGGCTCGAGCATGGTACACTACTGTTTTGATAGGCGATATTCCCCATGTCGTGCACGCATCACACCACTTTCGGCCAGTGAACTGTGTTCCATTATCCATCAGTAGATATTGTGGATAACCCCAACGCGGAAAGTACTCAGTGTTCAGTGTCTAGATTATGATGTTCGCACGGGCACTAGAGATGGCGTACGCTTCTGTCCAACGTGATAGCAGGTCGGTTACAACCAAAACAAACTCTTGCCGTTGGGTGTTCGCGGGTATGGACCCGTTAGATCCAACGCGACTGTCTCGAATGGTTCCGTGGGAACTCGTGGTTGTTGTTTGGTGCCGTCGGTACGATGGGACTTAAAGCAGTTGCACCTCACACACTTGCGTACGTATTCTCGCATATCACGTGCAATGGCTTGTCAGTAGAAAGTGTCACTGTTGTTTTTGAGAGTCTGTTTCACACCTGGGTGGCCGGCGATGGTTCCGTCGTGAGTATAACGTAGCACATCAATGCGTACACTACTCGGCACAAACAAGGTCCACCGGTCCTGATCTTTAGACGAACAACACTCAACACGGCCGTTAATCACTCTCCAACGCTCTTGAACCCCGGCGGCGCAGCACTCTCTTTACTTTTGCGATATTGGACATTGAGCTTGTGCATGTACAACATGATCGTACAGGGCATGCAAGGGATGTTCGTTGTCGACACTAACCTGGTTTAGGTTGATATTCCTCGTGTCTGCGGGTGAATTCGGTGGTAATATGTCCTCCCACTCTGCTTCGTCAATAACGATTTTGTCTGCGCACGGCGATCTCGACAGCACGTCAGGTAGCTGGTTGTCCTTGCCAGGAACATGCTCGACGTGGAAATCATCTGCCTGCAGCAGAAGGGACCACCGGGCAAGCTTGCTACGGGCCTCTCGCATGGTATGCAGCCACGTAAGGTATCGGTTGTCTGTCCTCAGCGTGAAACGGTGGTACTCCACGTATGAGCGGTACCTCTTCACGGCCCAAACGACTGCAAGACATTCTCTCTCGTTGACGTCGTATCGCCGTTCTGTCGGACCAAACTTTGCACTGGCATAGTCAATGATATGTCGCATGTTGTCATCGTCGAGCTGGTACAACACCACACCTAGGCCTTCCTGGCTTGCGTAAGTTTGCAAAATGAGGTTCTTTGTGGGGTCATACTTCGCTAGGGTAGGTCACTTCATGAATCTGCGTTTGATTTCTTGGAACGCCTCTTCTGCTTTGGCTGACCAACGGTATTGTCTCTGTGCCGACAACAATGCCGTCAAGGGTGCAGTCACAACCGCAAACTCTTCTACATACTCCCTGAGCCAGTTGATTATCCCGAAAAATTTCCTCAGCTGTTTTCTTGTACGGGGCTGTGGATACTCCTGGATGATACGTAAATGTTCAGGGTTGGGGCGGTTACCCTCAACGTCGACGATGTGACCCAGAAACTCCACCGATGACATCCCTAGAAGACACTTAGGAACGGTCGCTGTTAGTCCGTTGACAGCCAATCGCACTAAGACTAGAGACAGATGATGCAGGTGGTAATCCCACGTGTCTGACCACACTATCAAGTCATCAAGGTAGGCAAGCGTGAACTCATCACTGAGGCCATCCAGTACGCGCACCATCATGTTCTGAAAGGTGGATGGAGCACACCTTAATCCAAATGGCATGGCGCAAAACTGGTATCGGCCACCATCAGGCATCGTGAACACAGTTTTGTGACGATCGGTGGATTGATGGGTATCAGCCAATATCCGCTCCTTAGGTCGAGCGTTGACTTGATCTTTGCGGTGCCCAAGGTTGCTAGGGCATCTCTGATGTTTATGTACGGTGGTGCTTCAGATTCAGTAACATGATTGAGAGCTCAGAAATCCACACAGAAACGCCATGTCCCGTCTTTCTTCGGCGCTAGCGTTATTGCAGCGTTGTAGCGGCTCTCTAATGGTTCAATGACGCCGTTGTGCAACATCTCTTTCACCTGCTCTTTGATGATCTTTGCTTGGTGGGGAAGATAACTGCGGGGTGGTTCATAAATTATTTTGTCTTGTACCAACTTAATGGCATGTTCGGCGACTGTGGTACATCGTAGCATGTCATTAACTGCGAACACATCCCGTCACTCGTCCAGCATGCGCTGGAAGGCCTCGACGAATTCTGGTGGCACCTCGTTGTCGAACTCTGCCAACGGTATGGATGGTGTGGGGTCGCTCGGACGTGGGTGTAGTGCATACGCAGTTCGACGCTCCGTGAGACCAAAGTGAATTCGTTGTGCCGCTGGCTCCACTATGGTGTTCTGCTTGGTGAGCCATGGAATTCCTAGAATCACCGGTTCACGAAGGTCAATTGACACAATCGCTGACGTCACAGTTTCTAAGTCCCGAATTCTGACAGTGATGTCGGCTACACCAGCAGGGTGGCACTCCTATTTACTGTAGCTAATTTAATTATCTGCTCATGTGGGTGAATTACACTGTTTTTCATAAAACGTGGATGGCAAAAATTATGACTCGCTGCTGTATCAATTAAAGCTAAACATGGCACATTGTTTACATGAACAGGTATCCTAATACACTGATTCTGAGAGCTACTGATCTGCTGAAGTAGAGTTTGTTGTGGTGTCAAGTTGGGAATGTTCACACTCACTGAGGGAACAGGAACGTCCGGCTTCTGTTCCCCAGCTACTCGTTTCCCACCCGCATATCCTTGAGCACGGTGTCGCGGTTGTCCGATGTTCGACGAGGACAATCCTTATTCCAGTGAAACTGGTCGGGACAGTTCCAGCATGGCTTGCGCGGTGGCTGGCTGTAGTCCGGCTTCGTGTGTGTGGCACGTTGTGGTGTCTTACTGGGTCCTGGAGTAAATCGACTTGTCATTTCCTGTGTTATTTTACTCTGAGCAGGTGACTGTCCCTTAGTAGAGTCTGTGTTCCCGTGGTCGCGGAAGCGCGGCGTGGCTGGCGGTGTACTGAGTGTTGTGGGCGGCGAGTTGCGTTCCAGTATTGCCGCTGCCTTCAAGAACCCATCTACCCCACTGTTAACTAGCGGGAAGAGGGTCTGACGGAACTGGGGCAGTGAAGTCTCAGCAGCTACTAGCAGTACCTCGTCCTCGGACAGGTGAGGTTGATGTCTCTGCACCAGGTATACCTTTCTGGAGAGGAAGGCGGTGAGCGACTCCCCTTCACGCTGCTCCTCGACATGAGCCGACTCTGGACCTGCAATGAGTGGTAGGCATCACTGAACCTCCTGTGAAAAGCGGCGTCAAATTCCGCCCACATCATTCCATATCGCTTCACAGACCTCCACCATGAGCTCGCCTGTCCCTGAAGTTGTTGTCCGACGCACTGTGGCTATTCAGCTGGGTCAACACCGTATCGTTGGAGCCAGGATGTAACCTCATCAATAAACACCCTCTGGTCCTCATGGTTGAGTCCTACAAAAGTTGGGAGAACTTGGAATTTCGTTGGGGTCTTCTGAACAACCAGATATGGCGGCAACGTCTGCGAGGGCATCTGGTAAGACGTGACAGGTGGTGTCGTGAATACCTGCGGGATTTGAGGAGGTTGGATCACATTGATGGTGGTCATCGAGTAAGGTGTGGCTGGTTGGACACACCTGGTAAGTTGTGACTCTTGAAGGTGCTATGGTACATGCGCGATGAGCGGCTTCCTATTCACCATCTGCCTTGCGGGATCGCAGGTCCAGCACAAGTAGTGTTGCCCCCGGATGGTCTGACACAGTGGCAGAGGAAAGCAATCTGGGTGAGCCGTAATCGGGCATGATAGACATGTGACCACCTCACCAGAAGTGAGACACAACGGTTGTTGACAAATCTCTGGCAATGCTAGTCTGACGGGCACTGTTGTCTCCCGAGCAAATTCAGGTTTCACCGTCTCTTGTGGTGTGCACTGGTGACACACATTCTGACCGGCGTGAACTTCTGTCAGCTCCTTTGGCGACAAGCAGCGGTCGTGGTAAACACTAGCACAAAGTTTACACATGATATTGGGGGGTCCATTGTTAAAACACAATAAGCTGTCACATTTAGGTGTTATGGTGTTACCAAAGTCTGGCATGGCACGTCTCGGCAACGTCGCATTGCACACCCCGTGCACTTCTGCACTCGCGTTGTAGAACGCGACTTGCGCGGGCGTGGCACGGCAGTCACGGCTGGTCTGGAACTGTTCGGGAACATGCCATTTATACTTTGTTTTATTGCACTGATGGGGTACTGAATTTTGCTGATAACACATCTGTCCACACGCACCGCACATGTGATCCAGGAAGTCCATACAATGTCGCGCGCTCATGTTGACAGTCCTTATCAGCTGTGCGGCGCAAAAGTAGGTCACGTCACAGGCACGACGTGGCAACTCCTGCGCGAGGGGGGAGGAGGGAGCTGGTGGCAGCCGCTTGCTTTCCCACGCGGCGCGCGCTGAGGGGAGGTAGGCAGGTGCAGACTCTGCTCAGAGGGGAAGTACCGGCGCCGTCTGGTCGCAGCGTGGCTTCTCGGTGCGCAAGCTGGCTGACTCAACTGCGTAGTACAGCGCTATGGCGAATACTCTTGGTGTTCTTCCTATCACACTGCTGGAATGCCGTGGACAACATTTTATCTTGATGAAACTGACGTTGGCGGCCAGCACACACGCCCCACGTGTCGGGCGACAAATTGACACGGCGGTTAACGTGGGAAGATGGGAATGATATTGTTTTGGCGCAGGCTAGGTCAGTGGCGTTGTTAGAAATGTAGTAAAAGGGAACAAATTGTAGTATCTTACTTGGCATGAGATCTTATATGTCTGGGGTCGTGTGGCCGACAGCCCATGTGACGGCGTGCTGGCGTAGCGCTGTTCTCTGGAGTGATGATCCGTGGTCGTGATGATGATGCTGGAATCTTGATTAGATGATTGATGTAGTCCGGAGCTGGAACTGACTAGGTAATACACTCGCACCGAAATGATAACACTTGAGTTGAACTGAATCTAATACCTATTTGATTAAAAGTTTATGGGACCCGGAGTGTCGCGCACGGACATCCGTACCCCGTCGCGCCTCGATGTTGACTGCCGACCTTCACTTCCGCTTACACGGGTATCCACACGGACTCCGTGCAACCGGAAGTGAATACCATGTATCCCCTTAGTACTCAAACAATCTAGAACAATTTCAAAGATAAATATACAATAGTTACAATATGAAATACTGAATACCAGTCTTAGATTTTGACTGAATAGATGTGAGTCTATGTTCATGTTGTGTGCACGCCTGATAGGTTGCAGCTTAGTGTGATGCATCAACAAATAATAAAGGAAAATACACAATGAAATAATCCTGTCCCAAAACAAAAATACAGGAACACAAAATAAAATAATACGACACTGCCACTCTCCCGTCAAGGTCATTACACATAAACACTTGGCGCACTGTTGGGTTGGCCGCTATCCC